>JACDJE010000012.1:3511347-3786588 GCA_016647715.1 Pavo muticus
TTTTTTTTTTTTTTTTGTATTATTAGTTTTATTTAAAATAAGTAGTTATGCCTATTCAAACCCATTTAACTTCAGAGTTTTCATCTACAGAGCTCTAAGACCAAGTGCCAGAGAACACAATATTGTACAAGCGCAATTCTTGGGTTCCAGATGGAAACATTCCAGGTTTATGTCGAACATCTAGGACTGCAGATCAGAATTCAGGTTTTGATACAGTATTTTTGTAGATGCAGTAAATACAGACTTCTCTTCCATTTAAAATTTTGTTACTACAGAAATCAAAATGAATGCTTACTTACAAATGAAATAGCAAGTCTGAGTTTAAGGATGTTGCAAGCTACTGTAAATCCCTGTAAGCTTGAAGGCGTTTTATATATGAAGCTTAAGCTTAAGTTTAGGCAACATGGAGTTATAAGTGGTTATTCAAAAACATTTCTTTTGAATTAGTTGCAAAGTTGATTTTGATGTAGTAATAGAGCTTCACAAAGAAAAGCTTCAGTGTAGTGGGTAATTTTAAAGCATCTCGCGTATATTGAAATCATTCTCTACTCCTCAAAAATTTGCTTAAGACAGTTGTCTTCTGGGCATTTGAACTTCAAGTGTGCTTTATTTAATGCTTTCACTGTAATAATTTATGTAGTTGATTACAAGTATATGACTGTTCTTTCCCTTGTTTTGCAAACTGTGCTTTTTTCTTTGTTCCTGTATTAGGGAAGTAGTGTATTTAAACATTTTAAATTTCCAGTACTAATGCTGATGAGTACGCCAAACATCTCTGCTGGCGTGAATAATCAGTCCTGAAATAACCAGCTACAACTGGTGACAGATCTGTGCAGTTACGTAAGCTTAGATATTTTCATAAAAGAATGGATGGAGGGCATGTTCTACTTCTTTGGTAAAGGTTAGGAATAATTCAGTGTTAATTTCTTTCAAAATAGCTCCGTCTGTTCTTGCAGTTATTTAAAAATAGCTGTATTTGGATTTTCTAGAAGGGTTACATGATGAACCAAGGCAGCTATGGCAGTGCTCCCTCCAGATCTCATGCACTATTGCCTGGATGAGAGCAGATGATTGGTGCTAATGAACAGATCTTAACAGGGAACTTGTATTATATTCTACTTACGTTGAAGTCATGTATTTGTCTAACACTCCCCTGCCCCTAACCCCTCTCTCACTTCATCGCTCCTCCCTCCCCTGAATTCCCAAATCAATTACATCTTCAGGAGCAAACTTAAAAACCAAAACAACAGCAGCACTAACAAATTTACTGCAGGGATTCTAGATGTCTCTGGAAGAAAAAAATATATATATATCTGTAAAAGTGGTGCAATGTATTACGTAAGAATTAGATATGTGAATTCTGGGTTTTACTGAAGTTCTTCAGTGTTCTTGATTTGTGGNGCGCTGCCTGTCATAGAGAAAGCTTGAAGTTGCTCTGCTCACAACCCAGCAACTCGCCAAGAGGAGCTGTAGGCAACACACAGTGACCAAGCACACTGAGCTAATAATGCAGGTTATTTTCAGAGTTGCCCAGCAAGCTGCTGGGAAGACTTTCAAGGTGCCAGAGAGCCTCCAGCACTGTACAGCCCATGGCTGCCGGGGCAGGAAGCCAAGAAAAGGACGAAGAAGGGAGAGGGCGGGAAGAGAAGGGAGAAAAAGGGAGGAAAGGTGAGCGCTGAGCCCGTTGCCCTCAGCTTCACCACACCGCCCCCTGGCGACAACGGCTGCGGGCCGCCCCTCGTTCCAGAGCACAACAGCGAATAACCGTCTGCCACTACCCAGGGGGCGGAGCCACGCGCTCATTTAAATATATCGGAGGCTCATTTGCATCCTGCGAGGATGACCAGCCCCGGGATTGGCCGGCTCCGGGGCAGCCCCACTGCCGGCCACGGAAGGGGCGGGGCCAAGCGAGAGAGGGGAGGGGACACGAGAACGATTTGCATAACGGCCCGGCGCGTGCGAGGGGAGGAGGCGGTGCTGGTGCCGGGAGCGGGTTCCGATTTTGAATCTACGGCGGCAGCGCGGAGGAGGCGGGAGCGGCGGCTGCCGGGCGCTGAGGCAAGAGCTGCGCAGGCATAGCGAGTCAGGTACTGCGGGACCCTGGCGGGCGGCGTTCGGGATTCCGCGGCTGCCGGGCAGCGGCAGCGTTCTATGTGGAACGCTTCCTTGCGCGGCGGCGGTGGCGGCGGCAGTGCGCATGCTCCGGGGCTGCAGCTTTGCACACGCGCCGCGCGCGCACACACACAGTAGCGCAGCTACGCACATACTGCATGGGAGCACGTGACTCGGCTCCAGTGCAGGCGGCGGCGCGCATGCGTGTTGCTGTTTTCGCCCAGAGGTGGCAGCAGGTGGGGAGCGTGGCGCGGGGACGCGCGTTCCTCCCTCCCTCACGCGTGGAGGACCCCCTGCGGCGGCGGCTGCAGCTCACAGGTAGGTGTGGTGTGGCACAGGGGGCACGTGGGCGCTGTGCGGGGTCCTGGAGGCACAGGGTGCCCTGCAGCGCCCGGTGGGTGTCTGTGTGACCGTCGAACGCTGAAGCGAGGTGTGGGCGCTGTGGCACACCAGCGCCACGCGGCTGTGGGGGTGGGACAGCGGCACCCTGCGCCTCGAGCGCGCTGCTGGGTGCTGTGCGGGGTTGGGAATTGCTGCCTGCGTGGTGCTGGCTGCTGCTCGTGGATTTCCTCCAAAGTATGGTGAGCGCTAGGCCTGAGCACTGCGCTGCGTGGGTTGTGGGGACAGTAAGGAGAAAAATGCTTGTTATTTGCGCGCAGTAGCATGCTGGTGGGACTTCAGATGGAAGTTCCTGAAGCGCATGGGCTTGTGCGCTAAGTGGAAGAAAAGGCCTGGTTGTGCCTCAGTAACCATGTGAGGCTGATGCAGAGGCCTGCGTCAAACATAATGAGGGACACATCAGTCGGGTGTTCTGTAGAGAATGCGCATGCGCACCCGTAATGTTCTTTAAATAACTAAAATATTGAAATAAAATTGATAGTTAAGCGCTACATTCTAATTTTGATGTGACATTAGGGCCTGTCAGAGGTGTAGCATTCCCGATCTCTTAAACTTTGACAGATATTCAGTGGAAATGTCTACATGACAGTGTTCTGTTGCATAACAGTGATGTTGTAATAACTCTAGATGTTGTAATGACAGTGTGACCATTATCATGAGTAGGGTTTTTGGATGGAAAAATTGGGTGGAATTGTTGGGGGAAGAGATGAGATGGGCACTGCCCGGCTCAAATGTTTTTGGCAACAAGCATTGAGATTAAAATGGCAGTCCTTGCGCAATCACAGACAAATAACACTTTGTACGTCTGGCTGTCTTACTGAACAAGGTTTTTACATAGCAGAGCTTAATAGCACACTCTTGTTTGGTGAATGTTCCAGACCATACAAGTAAATATAATATTGTTATGAAAAAACTCATTGGGATTTGCATCTGTAAGATCTGAATACTGTACAAACATGCTGTTTGGTTTTCTCTTGCAAGTTTGAATATATTTTGGGACATTATCTAGTATACTTTCTTTAGTTACACTTATTACTGTTACTAATTTTATATAAGTTCTTAAAAATTTGGAAAGCGTGCTTAGCGTCTGATTAAGTCTGAAATTAGAAAAGTCATATATGAACTTTCTACACAGGTGAGTTTATATGAATGTAAAAAATATGTCTGGTCTTCTGATTAGTTACTGTTTTCTGCAGTCCCGGGGGAAGGTATGAAAGAGAGTATTACTTTGAACATTGAGAATTCTTTGGGTGAATTAGGGGAAAATGCACAGAGAACACTACTATTTGGTATGTGGTCATGTGTAGGTAGTTTCTCAGTTTTCAGACCACTGAATTGTGACTAATAGTGGTTGTCAGAACTAGCATAAAACGAATTTGCTAATGCTTATGTGGGGACTTACACAATTTGTGAATAATGGCAATTAAACCCACTGCTTATTCCTCTCATTTTGGTAGCTTTGTTACTATTCTACGTGCTTCACAAATACCAAATCAACTTCTTATGTACATACAATGCAGAACAGAATGTCAGTATTCATTTTGGATAGCAGTACATTTTTATAATTAATAACTGAATAAATATAGGGAATTTTTTTGTTACTGTTTATAATTAACTGCTCATTGCGTGTTCTTTTCAAAGAGTCTTGATCTTCATGTTCTCATTATTCTATTAGTAGCTTAGTAGTCTTACTACGTTCTCAGAGTAAAAGCTTTCTTATCAGTTGCAACCTTGCCACCAAGTGTAGCAGTGCTGAACTGATGTTCTTGTGATAATGTGGCACAGTTCTGCATTTTGCTGCATGAATTAATTTGATGATATTATCTTGGCTGTTTTATAGACTTGAAACTGATCGTACTTAACAGAATTGATTCATAGTAGGATACAATATTACATAAATCAATTAGAACAGTCGTTCTGATGCTGTTTTTGAGGGACCTCTTAAATCTCATTTCCCATCCGTTACAAAATCTGTTTTCAATAAGATCCTAATCCCAGTAGACATGCATACATTCCATGTTCTGTGTTCGCTGATACCTCCTGCTTTAGTTTGCATTGGTATGCCCATTTCACACATGCAGAAGCTCAGCATCAGTTGTTGTATGATGTTTTTCCTATAGAAGGTCTTCTGATAATGCTTCCAGAATTTGGGATGCAAGGACAGGCAGCATGGTCTCATACAGGCAAATGCTTTACCCCTCGACCGGGGAAGGTGATCTTGCTAGCCAAGAGCCTGAACAACATAAAAATAAAAATAATTTAAAATACTCACTTTGCAGAATATTAAGCTAACAGCTGGAAATATTAAACAACTTTTAAAACCTTGTTTTAGTAACTAATTTCTAGTTAATAACTAGAATTAAAAAATAAATGTGCTTGACTGATTTCTGGGAGATGTTTTTTTTCCATAATGTAGATGATGTTTTCAGGCTGAAAAGTAGATGACTAAACCAGATGTTATATTTTCCTCCCAAAATAAGGCAACATGGATTTCCCTAAATCTAGATGGTTTTTTTAATAGTAAAAATATTAATTAGGCATACCTGTGCTTACTGGCAGGAATTTTAACTGTGCCAGAAATCTCAGTTATTTATGGAATGTAGACAATAAAGCCAAAGTACACATGATTAATATGTTGTTCTTTGGTAGTTTGTGGGAATGTATTTTTGTCATTTGATCTCCACTTAGTATTTGTCTGCAGTGCATGCTAGTTACATGTTTGTATTATGTATTTATTTTGGAAATTACTTCCGTGATACAGATGTAAATTACAATTTTCCTAAGAAACATTAGATAAGGAAAACGAGTTGCAAATCATAAAATGATTAAAATTTGTGATTTTGTTTTTGTTTATCCAATATATTTTTATGTAATGTTTTCCCTTATAAATAGAGTGTTTCTCGGTTGCAACTCTGGCTGTGCTGTTGACTTCTGTATGTGATATTAATGTGAGAGACTTACCCACATGTATTAGCAGTTAAAAACTGGTCAACGCAAATGGCACTTTCACAGTGTACGCCTGTGAGTCGGGAATGTTATTTACTCTTATCTCGCTATGTCCTGTAGTATATGGAAAAAAAATGCTGGCCGGATTTCACTGAAGGAGCAGTGTTTGAAGCTGCAGTGACTTACCTCACGCTCCATCTAGTTTTCAGATAGAACGGTGGCTGTCATGTGAGATTTTTTTCCTTTTTTGGGTTTTTAAATCTTGATTTATTTATTTTCTGACAGCTCATTAAGAAGCATAGAGGTTGCTTTAGAGGAAAGCGTATCTCTGTATGAAACTAGTTTGTGTTAAATTGGACAGTTCTGGGGTGTCTTATCTCTGAATAAAGTTTAGAAGAGAATTGCATAATATCTTGTATTCTAATTCCGGCAGTTCTGTCTTGTTTTGGTTGTTACAGCCTGGTGGCTGATCCCAAAGGAGGTAACTGTAGTATTTTAGTTTGGAGTTTTTCAGTTGTGACGATTTTTGCCAACCTTAGAGTTTTGTGTACCTTTTCAAAGGCAAATTTTTTTTGTAACATTCTGGAGTCTTCATTTTCGTTAGAGATTTTCGTGTTGTGATAATAGTGTGTTTAGGTGTTTTGCTTTACTTTTTTTTTTTTTTTTTTTTTTTTTTCCTCTCTCTCCATTTCTGTAGCAACAGGAGTCCGGAAATCCTTGACTTTATATAAGATGTTTAAGTCTTCGGAAGCACCTAACTATTCGAGTTCATTTTGGTCTACAGATCAGTATCTAAAACTGAGTGTGATCAATTTCAGAGATATAAAGTCCTGATACAGAAACTGTATCTTCAGAGTACATTAATTTCTCTTAGATTGGTATGGATAGAACTAGACCAATGTATTCTATTTCTTTTCCAGGTACAAACAATGGTATTGTGATTCAGAAATGTGAATCTAGTTTTGTTTTTACTTCAGTTGCATATTCTGGCTTTAGTTAATGTTGTTTTAATTTCTGATTATTTTGTTCTATTTGCATACATAGAGTAAAACTGCAACATCTGTGGACAGTAGAATTGCAATTACACTTGAGCTTTATGTGGCTTTTTTTGTTTTCATTTGAGGTTACATTAAACGCAGTTAAAAAACAGAATGTTGGTGAAAAATGAATGTTCCACGAAGTTTTTGAAAGTGCATAAGGAACGTCAAATAAGGTTGTCAGATGATACTTGAGATACGCCACTAATGAGAACAAAATGTTAAAACGTTTGTTTTAAGTATGAAATAGCGGGCAGTACATGACAAAATGTTTTTTTATTGTGTTACAGCCTCACAAAGTTTTATCAGAAACCTGCACACTTCTACTATGATAGCCGTATCTTATGTGATTGTTGTCTATCAGCTGATCTGTTCTCAAAAAATTTTGAGAGACTTGTTTGTTTTCAGGAAATCTGACAGTAGTGAGTCTCAAAGACAAATCCTGAAAATGCTGTGCAAATAGGCAACGGGGGTTTGGAGAGACTGTCATTCTCCTCAGTGAGGAAAGAGGCGTGGAGAACCTGACAGTACTGCATTGTTTTGATGTGAGTGCTAGCTGGTCAGTCCGGACATAGGTACATCAGTCAGAGCAGTATGAGGCCATCACATTAGCATACAGCTTCAGGCTGCACAACACGTATCTTGCCTGGTGTGGTAAAGCACCATTGATAATCTGGGGTCACTGACAAAAAGTGACAAGGCTGTTCATAAATTTGCAGGAAACACAGTTTTGTTGTTCCTATCTCATTATCTATTTGATACCACTGGCGTATACTTTTAAAATTGTTAGTGTATTTAACAGCAAGTTTGTTTCTCCCATTCCACATCTCTTTTTTCAGTAATGGTTCCCTGGTGTTGTAGCTGAAGATGTATTAGTAACCATGTAGTATTAAATACAGACAACTAAGAGTCAGGTATTTAAGCTTCCATCGTGTCACTCTGGAGCAATTTGGAGTATTATTATGTGTTTGTATAAAAGCCTTTTATGTTCCTTTGTGGTTTAGGAGTTACTTGAAAACAGACTGCCACCTTGGACTTCCAGAGGGCAGACTTTAACCTCTTTAGGACCGTGGTTGAGAGGGTCTCTTGGGAGGTAGTTTTGGAGAGCGTGGGAGCCCAGGAAGGCTGGGAATACTTTAAGGAAGTTATTTTAAAGGTGCAGAAGCTGACCATTCCCAAGTCACGGAAGATGAGCTGATGGGCAGGAAGGCTGGGCTGGCTGAACAGAGACCTTTGGCTGGAACTCAAGAACAAAAGGAAAGTTTATGGTCTCTGGAAGAGTGGGCAAGCTACTTATGATTATTACAGGTACATAGTGAAGCTGTGCAGGGAGAAAATTAGAAAAGCTGAAGCCCAGCTAGAACTGAACTTGGCCGCTAAGGTAAAGGACAACAATAAATATTTCTATAAATATATCAACAGCAAGAGGAGGGCTAGGGAGAATCTCCATCCCTTGTCGGATGCCAAGGGCAACTTGGTGACCAAGGATCAGGATAAGGCTGAGGTACTTAATGCTGCCTTTGCCTTAGTGTTTAATAGTAAGACTTGTTCCCAGGGAGTAACACAGCTCTCTGCCCTGGTAGATAGGGATGGGGTACAGAATAGGCCCTGCATAATTCCCAGTGAGATGGTTTTGGACCTGCTCTGAGCTCTGGACACTTGCAAGTCCATGGGGCTGGATGGATTGCACCCTAGAGTGCTGAGGGAGTTGGCAGATGTGGTTACCAAGCCACTCACCATTATTCTGCGGCAGTCCTAGCTAACCAGGGATGTCCAGGCAGACTGGAGGCTGGCAAATGTGACACCCATCTCCAGAAAGGGCTGGAAAGATGATCCTGTTAGCTACAGACCTATCAGTCTGACATCAGTGCCAGGGAACGTTACGGAACGGATAATCTCGGGAGCCATCATGGACCAATTAAAGGTCAACCAGGGGATTGAGCCCAGTCAGCATGGTTTTACGAATGGTAGATCCTGTTTGACAAACCTGATTTCATTCTATGACAAGGTGACCCGCTTAGTGGATGAAGGTAAGGCTGTCGATGTGGTCTACCTGGAATTCATTAAAGCCTTTGACGCTGTTCCCCACAACATCCTTGTGGAGAAGCTGGCTGTCCAGTGCTTGGATGGCCGTACACTGTGCTGGGTGAAACACTGGCTGGATGGCCGGGCCCAAATGGAGTTAAATCCAGTTGGCTGCTGGTCACGAGTGGTGTCCCCCAGGGCTTAGTACTGGGGCCACTTCTATTTAACATCTTTATTAATGATCTTGACGAAGGGATTGAGTGCACCCTCAGTAAGTTTGCAGACGACACCAAGTTGGGAGGGAGTGTAGATCTGCCTGAGGGGAGAAGGGCGCTACAGCGGGACCTGGATAGACTGCATCAATGGGCCGTGGTTAACTGTATGAGTTTCAATAGGGCCAAGTGTCAGGTCCTGCATTTTGGTCACAACAACCCCAGAAAACCCTACAGGCTTGGGGAGGAGTGGCTGGAAAGCTGCCTGATGGAAAGGGACCTTGGTGTACTGAGGGACAGTCAGCTGCATATGAGCCAGCAGTGTGCCCAGGTGGCCAAGAAGGCCAATGGCATCCTGGCTTGTATCAGGAATGGTGTGGTGAGCAGGACTAGGGGAGTAATCCTGCCCCTGTACTTGGCATTGGTGAGGCCACACCTCAAGTACTGCGTTCAGTTTTGAGCACCGCAGCACAGAAAGGACATTCTGGGGCTGGAGCAGGTCCAAGAAGGGCAACAAGGCTTGTGAAGGGCTTGGAGAATATGCCCTACGAGGTGAGACTGAAGGAGCTGGGGCTGTTTAGTCTGGGGAAAAGGAGGCTGAGGGGAGACCTTATTGTTCTCTTCCAATATCTGAAAGGTGCTTACAGTGAGAGCAGGGTTGGTCTCTTCTTACTGGTGACAGGTGACAGGATGAGGGGAAATGGCCTCAAGTTGCGCTGGGGCAAGTTTAGGTTGGATATCAGGAAACACTTCTTTACAGAAGGGGTTGTTAAGCACTGGAATAGGCTCCCCAGGGAGGTGGTTGAGTCACCATCCCTGGATGTGTTTAAAAACCGTTTGGATGTGGTGCTCAGGGACATGATTTAGCGGAGGGTAGTTAGAGTTAGGGTAGTATGGTTAGGTCACGGTTGGACTTGATGATCTTTAAGGTCTTTTCCAACCTGAGCAATTCTATGATTCTATGATTCTGTGAAACGAAAAATAACACACTGGGTGGATTTAAGATGTTTGATTTTGAGCTGTGCATATTCTATATGAATAAAAACTGTACTTCTGAGTTATCAGCTCAGAAGACCGTAATTTGATGTTTATTCCTGGAAGGAATAATTGAATTAGATGGCTGTCTGGAAAATAATTTTTAAGTAGTTTCCTTATTAAGACGCGTAGTGATATAATGCAGTGCATTTGGAATGTGTGATCTACAGATTTTACATACAGAAAAAATATTTTTCTTTTCTAGGTCCAATTTCTGGGAATGATTTTAATTCACATACTTAAGAGATATATGAATGCAAATATTTAATCTAGCTGTGAAAATAACCTGCATATTTGTAAGGCTTTGTCACTTTGTTCTATCCTGTGCATTATCCTCAATTTCACTGTGCTGTAAGGAAATGTTAAACTTTAAAAAAAAAAAAAAAAAAAAAAAAAAAAAAAAAAAAAAAATTAAGAAAGACTCCCAGTGTGACAGAAATATCTTTCCATAATTGTCTCTAACCTGGACTTGTAGGAAGAGCTCAGAACTTTGGCTTCACTTGATTACAGTGTTCATTGTCTGATGCTCATCATGGACTTTCCCCCAGCTCCCTTATAGCTTAATTTTCATCTAACATAATTCTATCAGAGATTATTTTTTTCTAATAAGTTATTGCAGTCCTATGTTTGAGTTGTTTCTTCAAGTTGGACTAATGTCCCAAATAAGTGTAGGAATAAAGGATGTTTTTTGTAAGTGATCTATTGAAACTTTAAATCAGATTCATACAAACAATCGTATTTGCTAATGAATTTCATCAAGAATTGTTTTGTTTACTTATTGTTAATAAACATACTGCTCAAAAGAAGAGGGTAAGTGAGAACTGAGTGTGTTTTGATCACAGAACTGTGAATGATACACAATAGACTGATCTTTAAATGTACAACTTCAGCAAAAGTAATGATTTATGCTTTGGTTACTTTTTACTGATGTTGCAGTGTGAAGTTATTTAAAACCCTGTCTGAAAAAGAAAAAAAAAAAATTGAAAATTCTGCCTCCTCTTGATTCCTTAGGGTAGAAACCATAGTACATAAAAAATCTAACCTTACTGACATTGTGGGGAGGATGAAGGGTCCACTGATAGTACTTTAATGAGGAAACAATGAAGCTATTAAGGAAATTACAGGGTGTAGTTCTCTGAGTTTCTTATTTGATGTCCGTGAGAAGGTTGGAACAAAGAAGCTCTGGTTTTAAAATTTAACGTGACTAGAATAATTGAACTTTCTGAAATGGTACCACAGTGAGCTGGCTCCTCATTGAAAGAGGGCAGAGTTAAGGTTATTGGGAGTTTTTATTATGTGTGTAAACAAAATCTAAACATATGAGGTTAGTCAAGTTTAAATTCAATTTTGAATACTTTTAAAAATGCTTGATTTTACTTATTTGCTTCTGAATTTTGGAGAATCTGCATAGATACTAACTCAGATAGCAATGAAAAAATTGCATTGCCATGCTAATATAGTAATTCAACATTAATATGGGTTCACTTTAAATGTTTCTGGACCAAAGTATTCACAGATGAGTTATTTAAATACCAATTCTGTGTTTAATTAAACATTGCTTTTATGTTGATATTTAGTTAATATTAAATTATTAACACAACTGTGCAGTTGAGTATATGGAAGTGAAGTCTGAGTATGTTCCTATGGTTTCTTAGCACTCAGATGGATTTTTTTTGAGACTAGGTGTCTGTATTAACACGTCATCCCCTCTGTGTTCATGAAGCTTTGTGATTAGGTGATTTACCGCTGCAGTCAGAGTGTGATATTGTTTCTATTCTGTCTGGGTCAGTGGAAGTGATCTCTTTTTTTTTTTTTTTTTTTTTTTTTTTTATGAACCANATTATTAGTTTTATTTAAAATAAGTAGTTATGCCTATTCAAACCCATTTAACTTCAGAGTTTTCATCTACAGAGCTCTAAGACCAAGTGCCAGAGAACACAATATTGTACAAGCGCAATTCTTGGGTTCCAGATGGAAACATTCCAGGTTTATGTCGAACATCTAGGACTGCAGATCAGAATTCAGGTTTTGATACAGTATTTTTGTAGATGCAGTAAATACAGACTTCTCTTCCATTTAAAATTTTGTTACTACAGAAATCAAAATGAATGCTTACTTACAAATGAAATAGCAAGTCTGAGTTTAAGGATGTTGCAAGCTACTGTAAATCCCTGTAAGCTTGAAGGCGTTTTATATATGAAGCTTAAGCTTAAGTTTAGGCAACATGGAGTTATAAGTGGTTATTCAAAAACATTTCTTTTGAATTAGTTGCAAAGTTGATTTTGATGTAGTAATAGAGCTTCACAAAGAAAAGCTTCAGTGTAGTGGGTAATTTTAAAGCATCTCGCGTATATTGAAATCATTCTCTACTCCTCAAAAATTTGCTTAAGACAGTTGTCTTCTGGGCATTTGAACTTCAAGTGTGCTTTATTTAATGCTTTCACTGTAATAATTTATGTAGTTGATTACAAGTATATGACTGTTCTTTCCCTTGTTTTGCAAACTGTGCTTTTTTCTTTGTTCCTGTATTAGGGAAGTAGTGTATTTAAACATTTTAAATTTCCAGTACTAATGCTGATGAGTACGCCAAACATCTCTGCTGGCGTGAATAATCAGTCCTGAAATAACCAGCTACAACTGGTGACAGATCTGTGCAGTTACGTAAGCTTAGATATTTTCATAAAAGAATGGATGGAGGGCATGTTCTACTTCTTTGGTAAAGGTTAGGAATAATTCAGTGTTAATTTCTTTCAAAATAGCTCCGTCTGTTCTTGCAGTTATTTAAAAATAGCTGTATTTGGATTTTCTAGAAGGGTTACATGATGAACCAAGGCAGCTATGGCAGTGCTCCCTCCAGATCTCATGCACTATTGCCTGGATGAGAGCAGATGATTGGTGCTAATGAACAGATCTTAACAGGGAACTTGTATTATATTCTACTTACGTTGAAGTCATGTATTTGTCTAACACTCCCCTGCCCCTAACCCCTCTCTCACTTCATCGCTCCTCCCTCCCCTGAATTCCCAAATCAATTACATCTTCAGGAGCAAACTTAAAAACCAAAACAACAGCAGCACTAACAAATTTACTGCAGGGATTCTAGATGTCTCTGGAAGAAAAAAATATATATATATCTGTAAAAGTGGTGCAATGTATTACGTAAGAATTAGATATGTGAATTCTGGGTTTTACTGAAGTTCTTCAGTGTTCTTGATTTGTGGGTTGTTTTTTTTTTTTTTCTTTTTGTTAGCAGCTTCCTCATTTCTATCTTCCTTTTTTTCCCCAAGTAAAACTGTTTTATTGATCAACTAATGCTTCAAAACAGCAGGTATTGTAAAAAGCTTTAGATATTTTTGTTTAAAAAAAAAAAAAAAGAAAGAAAATTAAGGCTGCTCTTCAAAATTAATCCCTAATCTTTGTCAGTTCTAGCCATGATTTGGCTCTCTCTGTGGCTGTTAATGTGTGACATGGATTCTGAACTGCCTGGAGTAAGGGAGAATTTGGAGCATGTGATACAAATTCTGGATTGCAGACCTAGCAAGGCTGTGTCTTTTAACATCCAGCGGGTCTTTGTTTATTTTTGTTTTCTTTTTGCAGCTACTCAGAACACCACTGGTAATGTTGCAGCCATGCATTAACCATTTTCTGCCTAAGAAACCTTTTATCTGGCCCCCCTCTGCCTGTGCAGCTTGTTGCAGTGTAGCAAAGAGGGAGGTGCTCTGCTGTATAAAAGCTTTATCCACTGCTGAGTTGTCTCTGAATGGCTGGTCTTGAATGCACGTTGCAGCCATCTTAATCACATTTTCAGTGCAGCTGAGACAGTGCAGTTTCAAAATGGCTGACAAAGTGTTCATTGCAGCAGTTTAGCTTGATTGTATGCAAATGAGCAGAGCTGTTGGCATCACATGCTTCAGACCTTGGAGGTAAGCACTAGCTCTGCTTTGCTGAGAAGCAATTCTATCATTTTGGCTGAACAAAATTTGGAATTTTAACCTATATAAAATACTCTGAGGACCTGTAATTTTTTTCTTGTCAGCAGGAGAGTGGTTGTCGTGTTGTTGTTGTTGTTGCTTTTACCCCTCTCACTGGATTAATTCATAGATCTCTATCCTTTCTCAGTTACAGGGTAGATTGGGTGGGGCAGAAGAGGTCAAAGGTCACACTCGTATATCTTGCTTAACATGTGATTTAATTGTGGTTCACTTCCTTACTAGGCCAGAAGAGCTCTTACTTCATGCTGCTCATTTTTCAAAATCTTGCTTTATGTTTTAGCTAACATATAAAATAAACTGTTTATCAAGTGGCCACATTTCCACTTGATATCGTATTTTCAACAAGTTAATTTTTTCCAATGTTAAATTAAAATTTCGAAACCTGCGTAAATATATTGGAATAGCAAAAATTATGTAAATATTAACTATTTTGCAGGCAGCAGTTAGTTAATATTCAAGAATAATAGCAGTATAAATCTTGCAGAACTGCTACAAATAATAAAATGAAAGATTTAAAGTAAATTGTCCTTTTATTATATGAAATCTGAGTTTCAAAGTTCCAGTGGCTTCATATGACCTTGGTATTTCCTGCATGTTACTCTTTGAAGGTCGCCTGGGTATCTGTCATGCTTGAAACTCATTTAAATGTAGTTGATAGGTGTAGGTGTCCGAGACCATGAAAGCAAGAGAAAAGCAGTGGTCAGACTGAAGGAGTAAGAGAAAGATAGTTTTCCACATTAGTAATTTATTTTCTTGTTTGCGTCTGTCTAAATTACCTAGTTAAGGTCTTTATGGGGTCTTAAGCTAGATGTTAGTTAATTTTAGAGTAATTAAATAGGAAGTTACTTGAAGTTCTCATGAGACATCTCAGAAGCAGCAGAAGAGCTGAGTAACTCATCAGTATTTATGAGTAACTTCATAGTATTTTTCGTGTCTGAAGGTGAACTTAATGCAAAAATTGTGGAAGTCCATATTAAATGCTTAAAAGTTTACTCCTTCAATATTTTTGCATGTTAATTCATGGGTTTTTTTTTTTACATGTCCTGTTACAAAGTGCTTCGTGGTTAAATTAGTTTCTAAATATCTGTTTACATAAATGGTCTTCTAGTGTTGGTGGCAGTGTACCATTTTGAAAAAAATGAAGTGTTTTGAGCAGACAGCCCATATCAGGTTCTCCAGAGACATTGTTGCATGCTTACCTTTGTATCTGGTATTAAAAAAAAAAAGAAAAAAAAAAATGATTTTTAAAAAAATCACTGAAACACAGGAATTTAAGGGCAGGTTGATTCTTGACTTCAACAAATTGAAAATCTTGTAAATCTAGTTCTTGTAAGATTTTCCTGCTTTAGAATAACAGGTCAGTGATAAGAATAATACCAATGTAAGATTACAGGTGAAGCTGGTAGGTAGTCTTTACTTGTTTTTATCACTGGTGCAATTTTTTCAGTCATTCTTGACTTAAATAACTGTTCAGTTTATAGTGGCCTTTCTTGATTGGATAAGGTAGTTAAAGAGAAAGAAACCATTTGGGCACGTTGGAATGTCTGAGAATTTTGACAGTAAGGCATATTTAAATCTTGCTAAAATGTGCCTCATTTATAATAAATGCATGTTAGTAGTGTAACGAGACTTCCTTCTTCCCATCTCCCAAACAGTCTTCGATTTATAAGATAATGAGTCATGTAAGACCCCATCTTACATATGATTGCTGAGGTTTCTGTTTATGTGGTTTTAGTTGTTAATTGTTCCCAATTAATTCTAGATGTTAATAACTCATTCTTTGAGGCAAGGAGAAGGAATCCATTCTTTATGATAACTGAATTCCTACTTTGTAATCACTGTAAAGGATGAAATTTTGTCTAAAACATGCTTTCCTGTATATATACATGAAAATTGTCAAGCAGTATTGGCTCTGTTTTCTGCTGTTCTGTTAACCTCTCTTTCAGGGGAACATGAAAAGCGAAAGTAGCATTTTTTTGACTTTCATTGTAAGGAGTGGTTCTTAACACATTAAGACTTTACTACAGCAATGTATATTCGCATCAGTTCTCTCATACAGTCCTTTTTGTGCCTTTTTTTTATTTTTTTTTGGTGCTTGAAAACCAAAGCTTTATGTCAGTTAAGTAAGTTAACTTTCATTTTACAAAAAAAGCATGATGCACAGAGATTGCCGGGGTTTAGAGGAAAGCTCTCCTTGTCTCCACAATGTTTGCAGTTTCCTTTGTTCTTTGGTTTACTTTATAACAGGACATTGTGAAAAACGTTATCATTTTTGGAATTGCTGTAGGAAATAACTGGTTCAGAAGGGAGCTGTAGAGTGTTTCTGTTGTAGTAAAGTGTGTGATGTAGTTGGATGTTTTTTTCTTCAGTAAAGTGGACGTTGGAATGCATGCGATATGTTAGGTCCTGAAATCAGTGTTAACATGGAACACATCTTCTGTTTTCAGAAGTCCGAGTAGACAGTAATACTGGTTGCTGAAAAGATGACTTTTTCCCTTCCTCCCATGTTGTCAGTATTTTCATTTGTTCTTTAGTAGTTGAAAAACATTGATTACCTACATGGAAGCAGGGCACTCTAATGGATGCAAAGAGATGCTTTTATTAAATATATGAATTAGATGTGCATTACTTGAATTAGAAGTAGTTGTGTATAATGAATTATCAACTTCAACTTTGTTTTTAATGTGAGATAGATGCATTGTCAGACTGGGCTCTGTGTTTTTGTTTGCATTTTCTCCACTTTTGAGACTGGCTGCATTCTGGAATGATTAGTTTTGTACTGCTGATAGGTGAGCTTGAAGGGGTAGGCTTCCAGAAGCAAGTAAGTCCCTAATGGTATAACAGTACTGCATACATGTGAATTTCTAAGAGAAAAATACCCAACAATAATTCATTCTGAGGGAGTGAATAGATTCATATTTTTTTCTTTCTTTCTTTCTGAAAGGTGCAGGTCCTCTACTTTTTACTTGTTCTTCATGGAAGTGCTCATTATATTTGTTCATTACTAAATTGTAAATGACTAGAACCATTCTAGCATGGCTTGGTTATTTTTAAGTTCCTTTTAAAACTAAGAATTGTCTCAATTTGCACAGCTGCATCTTCTATTTCAGAAGATACACTGGGAGCAAACAATTTCAGGCAGGATTCAAAACAAACTGGAATGGATTGCTCAATTAATGCAGTACTCTTTAATCCATGCAAATAATTTTCAAGCAACTGATTTGATTGGAAATAGTAAAACTAAATGGTTATGAAGCACTTAAAACTGTTTTGAATCTTGAATATTTAATCATATTGTAATTATTTTAAAACTGTTAGATTTTATCTTTAGCTGTAAACTTTACAATGGTTTTATCAAGAATATACTATTTTCAAAGGAGTTACCAGTAAAGCAAGTTAATATTTTTTTCCTGCATTGTTTTGATTTGTAGGTTTAGGTCCAACCATTTCTCAGTATTTGTTTGCTAAATAAATTCATCGTGTAAATTTCAAATGACCAAAACTTTTACATGAACATACATACACATAAATATTACCAAATATATATTTGGTAAGGAGTCAACCAGCATTTTGCCTTCCTAAAAGGAAAGGAGCACAACTTTTTACTGTGGTGCTATCTAAACTTACTTGTTTTAGATGCTTTCTCGCTTCTCCTTTTCTATAGTAAAAAGCAGATACAGGTAGCATTAGTTCTGCCTTCCCTAGAATTGTAGAATCACAGAATGACCAAAGTTGGAAACAACCTCTAAGATCATCCAGTCCAACTGTCCACCTATCACCAATATTTCCCACTAAACCATGTCCCTCAGTACAACATCTAAATGTTTCTTGAACACCACCAGGTACAGTGACTCCACCAGCTCTCTGGGCAGCCCGTTCCAGTGCATGACCACTCTTTCAGAGAAGAATCATTTCCTAACATCCAACCTGAATCTCCCCTGGCACAACTTGAGGCCATTCCCTGTGGTCGTATCACTAGTTACATGGGAAAAGAGGCTGACTCCCGCCTCATTGCAGCCTGCCTTCAGGTAGTTGTAGAGAGCAGTAAGCTCACCCTGACCCTCCTCTTCTCCCGACTGAACAATCCCAGTTCCCTTAGCCCCTCCTCCTGAGTCTTGTGCTCTGGAATCCTTCTTGCACTTCTCTGGACATGCTCCGGGGCCTCCATGTCTTTTATTGTAGTGAGGGGCCCAAAACTGAACACAGCATTCAAGGTGTTGCCTCACCAGTGTTGAGTACAGAGGGACAGTCGCTTCCTTGCTCCTGCTGGCAGCACTGTTTCTGGTACAAGCCGGGATGCCATTGACCTTCTTGGCCAGATGGGCATACTGCTGGCTCATGTTCAGCCAAGCATTGACCAATATCCCCAGGTCTGTTTCCTCTACACAGTCTTCCACTTTGCCCCAAGCCTGAAGCATTGCCTGGGGTTGTTGTGGCCAAAGTGCGGGACTCAGTACTTGGTCCTGTTAGACTTCATCCCATTGGTCTCAGCCCAGTGATCCAGCCTGTCCAGATCCCTTCGTGGGGCCTTCCTACCTTCAGGCAGACTGACACTTCCTTCCAACCTTAATGAAGGTGCGCTCAGTGCCCTCATCCAGGTCATCAATAAAGATACTGAACAGGATGGGCCCCAGT
This sequence comes from Pavo muticus, assembly GCA_016647715.1. Taxonomy (NCBI): domain Eukaryota; kingdom Metazoa; phylum Chordata; class Aves; order Galliformes; family Phasianidae; genus Pavo; species Pavo muticus. The sequence continues at coordinate 3,529,741 of JACDJE010000012.1, forward strand.
AGCAACCCCTGGGGAAAACCACTCATGACTGGTCACTAGCTGCATTTAACTCCATTTACTACCACTCGCTGGGCCCAGCCAGTTCTTCACCCAGTATAGAGGGTACCTGTCAAGCCATGAGCTGCCAGCTTCTCCAGGAAATAGTGTCAGTGGCTTTGCTGAAGTTTGGGTAGACTACATCAACAGCCTTTCCCTCATCCACCAAGCAGGTCAATCACAGGGGGAGATCAGGTTAGTCAAGCAGGTTCTGTGTAGCACTGTGTTTCCAACATATATCAGGGAAGTTGATGTCCTCCATGAGAACAAGGGCGGGTGATCACACAACTTCTGCCAGCTGCTTGTAGAACACCTCATCTGAATCTTCATCCTGATTAGGCGATCTATAACAGGCCTCCACCAGGATGCCTGCCTTGTTGGCCCTTCCCCTGATCCTTACCCATAGAGACTCTGCCTTACCATTCCCAGCCCCAAGCACTCTAAGATAGAGAGCCATGCCACCACCCTTCCTTCCTCGCCCGTCCCTTCTGAAGAGCTTATAGCCATCCATTGCAGCACTCCAGTAATGGGAGCAATCCCACCATGTTCTTGTAATTGGGAGCTACTGAGCTTGTGGCTGTTACGTGAATTATTTGCTATGTTTCATGCTTTGGAAAAGAGGCAAAGACAGAGGGGAAGGGAATGTTTTGGGCTGTATGTGGATGTATTGCCTGAAGGGGGCCCAGGGCCGTAAGATTTTCTCTGTGATTTTTTTTTTCTATGTTTTATTTTTCTTTTGAGCTATTAAAGACAGGTTTCATCATGATTTACTTCTAAGACAAACTTTGCTGATGAAATGTTTATGCAAATTATCCTGTAGCAGATTTTTTTGTACCTTTCTATTCTGAGATAAATCAACTGTGACATTTAAAATTTGAGGATATTTTCTACCGTATGTACCAATTGAAACCATATAGCTAATAATAATTATTTTGAGCACAACTGGCCTCATTACTTTTGACTGTAACATCTGTTCTTTGAGGTCATTTCTGATCACAGACTAGAAAATTGCATACGTGTTTGAAGGGAAAGTCCTTCAGTGGTTGCTTTGTTTTCTGTGGGGTGGTTTTTTTTGTTGTTGTTTGTATGGTTGTTTTTTTTTAACTGACTGTACTGAGTGTGGGAAATAAAGGCAGCCATCTCAGACTTTGTTATTGGTAATGCTGCTCTCTGAAGGATGGGAAGGAATATGCTGGTGGCTTTTCTGTTTGTTTGTTTACCATGTTACTCTCCCATATAAGAATAAATAATAACAAAAAAACCACCTCCTTTTGGAAGCATTTTAAATGGTCACTGTTAGTTTTCAGGATGCGTAAGTCTGCTTTGGCTGCAGTGCACAGATGTTGCTGCAGCTGATCTGGGGCTTAGCAAGTCCTCTCATTAATTCTCTTGTTCTTTATAATTTAATTAATGTTTTTCTGAATACTAAACGAACAACTCCTCCCCTACAGGAAAGTTTTCTGCATTTGAAAACTAGCTCTGTCATACCTAGCTGTGTACATGCTGTGACATGCAACAAGGAGTGGAAAGGAGCATAAAACCAAGGGAGTGTGGCTGACTTTGCAGAGAATGTTCTGGAAGCGGGGTGGTGCCTCCCCCGGACAGCAGCTGGAGAGCTCATCCTCAGGGCTGGCTGCAAGCTCTGGCCTGGATTTCACTGAGCTAGGAAATAAAATGAGTTACAGCTCTTGTTTTAACTAGTACTACTTTCTGTGTTAGGAACTGTACTGTTATGCTGGTATTAGTGTACACAGCCGTAGAGCTGAGGTGGGAGATGGGGGAACAGCTGTTTGTAAGGAATGCAAAGGGTAGGGGAAAGGGTTGTGTTTGTGCTTTTTAAAAAGCAGAATTGGTGGCCTTTATTTTCCAGTTCTGAGCATGTTCATCTGATGACTCATTCTGCAAACAACAAAAGCATCACTGAAGGATGTATTCTGCCCAGTGCTTAAATGTGCTAACATACATACATCTATCTGAAAGTAACATAAATCAAAAGATGCCTGTGAAATAATGGCGGAGTCATATCAGATCACTTAAATGGTTAACGATTGTCATTCTACTGTGACGGTCATTCTGGAAAAATTACAGTATTTGCCTCACACATCTCTTCAGGCTTTTGGATACAACTTCTGAACTTGAATTGTAACAACGAATGAAAAATAATTTGCATTATTAAATACTTTCAGACACAAAATCAGTATCTTTGTGACAGTGTGATAAGTAAACTGTATTATTCTTAAATAACCTAGAACTAGCCCTACAGCAAATTGCACTTCCACAGTGGAAAGGGGACATTAAAAGTAATTCAGCTATATATAGACCTGATATTGTTAACATTTTAAAGAAAAATAGTGTAGAGAGCAAGAAGAGGTCAGGACTGCAAAGTAGGCTTCTCTGATCCTGAGGTGGCTATGCTTTTGCCTGACTGGAATTGGCAAGCACTTCTGCCTCCATCGCTTCTCTCTTTCTGTGTTCTGCTAAATGGTGTAACACCATACCTAAAACAGTGCTGCAAGATGTGCAGCGCAACGTTACTGCGGGTTTAACTTTTTTTCAGGGTTCACAAATTCTTGCTTATATGTAGTGTAATAAATAGTATATTTAATTGCCTTGTGTCATACCCTGAGATTCTCATAAGGCTGCAAATGGGGAGGATTGGGGAAAGGCACTGCACAACTATTCACCCTTTATATAAACAGATATAATAGTAAGCAAAGCCTGGTTTATTTTTTCCCCACCAAAATGCAATGACTATTAGAATAGGCATTTGTAAAATATCATTTATTTGTTAATATAACAGGGCTTTGACTGTGATATAGGTTGTCGGGTGGCAACTGGAAGAAAAAGCAAGAATTAAAAAATTAACTATTTGAAGTCAGTGAGGCTAAAATCTGAGCTTCTCTGTTTACCTGTCACTATATCCTTTTAGGTACTTGGAAAAAACAAAGCCCACGGCTCTACCTACATGATGAGGACAGAAGAGGGGAGGGGGAAAAAAAGAAATTGTAAATTAAATTAAAATGGCCAAACATTACCTTTCGCCAGTAGGTTAAAAATGGAGCTGCTTTACTTTCGAGCTGGTATTTATTATTGGTAGGCTGGAAATATCAGTTACATAATAGCTGATGGTATGAGCATTGAGCATACACATTTATTCAGTGTTACTTAAATTATTACAGAATGCTTACCAAAATTATTCTGAACAATACAGTGTTCATCATTCTTGCTTCAAGGTGGCATTTTGTGGAGACCATTGTATTTTTATATAAACAGTAGGAGCCACACTTTTGACAGGGATCTGGATTATTAGTAAGCAGATAGGTAGCTATATATTCTAGAACCTGTAGTTGTCTCAGGGGTGTGGGGGTGGGGAGCTTTGCTTGGCAATATTCTGCTGCAATTTTGTCTTGAAATGAGGCCCCCTTTATGTAAATTTTTACTGGCGCCAGCTAGCTGTAACTGCAGTCTGGCTCAGCCTCGGCAGCAAGTAACATGTGTCATGGACTTGCCTTTGCATGGATTACAGGAGCATTCTGGTGTCTGAGTAGGAAGAGCCACGCTGATGAATTCAAAAACGACGTACAAGAGAACCTAGGTGTAGTTAGATTGCCGGTGTCTGAAAACATGGATGATTTTTTTCTGCCTGCTTCTTTATTTTAAGTATGCTGTCTTCTGCTGAGCTGTAATAAATTTATGCTTGTTGGTACTACTGTGTGGTATGTGGGAGGTACCTCACTGCACATAGTTGCTGCAGTGCTAATAGTTGGCAGCACAGAAGGCAGCACAAAGAGTTCCGGCTGTGGACACTTGCAGTTGCAACATTCACTTGGAGGCTGTGGCATGCTCACTGAGTTGCAGTGACACGTTGATTCACTTGTGTGGAGAAGTGGCAGTTCCAGCATGCTTTAACAAGCGGATGTAGGCTACTAGCAAAGAGGTACAATAGCTCAGTCTGGATAGAAAATAATACTCATGCTGCTGTATAAACAAAATAAGATCTTAGTATCAAGATGGCTGACCTGGAAGTCTACTTGTAGCTCTTATTTCTTATGCAAATGAGCTAAATGTCAGTGGCTTATTCAGAAGAGGAAGTCCATTTTGCACGTGTCAAGTTCTCCACAGGTAAGACGAGCTACTGATTTTCTGCATTAATGTTTCAGAGGCCTTTGAAGCTATTTTTCCACTTAGGTGCCCATCCCCCATGTTGGCAAAATGCCAGTTTTATTACATTTAAATCAGGATTTTTTCTGTGAAGCCTGGAAGTCAGTTGTGCTTGCTGTAGTTAATTTTGGGTCACTGTCATTAGAGAGAATGTTAACTAGGAATTATTGTAAAATGTTTGCATAAGTTAAACTGAAGACTTTTAAAAATAATAAAATTTCTAGGAAGTACTTTTTTGCTGTTGGTGTTGCTGTTTTTTACTTGGTTCCAATCCCTACTGTCTCACTACTGTTCTGTCTCCGTAGTGACACCAGTTGATACACACAGAGCCATAGCCCTACTGTGAGCCTACCGCTGAACAGGGTGCAGAATTAAGAAGGTTGAATTGAAGGAACTAGATCTTAGCGGTCTTTTCCAAATTTAGTGATTCTGTGAACGTATCAGTGATGTGGGTTTCTTTGTTTGTTTTTTTGTGGGGGGCTGGGAGGGGGAGGGATTTTTGGCTTCATGGTCTAAATGGTCTCAAACCACTCATTGTGGTTTAATTATCATCTTTTTGAGGCGGTAAAGCTTATCAAAGCACAGGATGCTGAACTGTCATTTATCTTTCAGTATAAATGCACATTCACAAGTGTTCTTACATGCATTTTAAAAAGATGTATTTGTAAATAGCAAACGGGTCAAAATGTGATGTTTATCTGATCTGCCCCCTCAGATGGTACCTAAGAAGACAATAAGCTCGTGTTAAAGCAGCAAATTTTAACTAAATGGCAGTACTCTTAATTTCTTGAAGTACTGTGCTATAGTTAGGCATGCAGTGCATGAAAATACTGCATTGAACAGATGTGCTAGTTCTGCATAAATGCATTTGCATTGTTGCCATTTTACAATTAAAAAATTGACAGGATGGGAGACAGGAAAGGGGAGAAGGTAGAAGAAACTAACCCAATTTGGAAAGTCTGTGAGGTAAAGAAGATGCATTGAAGATGCATGAAAAGGCCAAAGAAAATATGGAAAGAATTGATTGCTTAAAGGTAGACAGCAGCTTAAGATAAGGATACGGAAGTGACAGTAGACAGTGGGGTGGTCCAGATGGAAAAATGTGGTTAGTTTAAGGGAGTGAAAAGTAGAGGGGCAAAGTAGGCGGGCATGCTATCTGAACTTGAAATGAGGCACTGATAGAGACCAAAACTGCTAGAACTGTTCTGAAGTTGACCGTGAATTAAGGCCAAGAGAGTAGTGTGTGCTAGAAAAGAGCTACAGCTGGTTGATATTGAGAAGAATTCAACGATAATAGAAAAAGAGATACGTTTGTGTTGATATAACAACATAAAACAAACACTGCATGCCAACAACTTGCGCCAAATGATTTTCTTCCTTGTATCTGATTTCATTTTAAACCTTTAATACTTATTTTTTTTAGTGAGAGAGAGAGAGAAAAAGTGGTGGATTTTCTCAAGTTCCCAAATCATAGTTAACCATTATTGAGGTTGTCCATGAAGGGCAAATTCTGTTAAAATCTGTCTGGATTTTCACATTTCAATGTGAAAGAAACAATTCAAGGGCCTTCTCTTTTTTTATCCCTACCCCCCCTACCCCCCCCAACATGCAAAGCATAAGTGTGAGAATAATAGGGAAAAATGGCATTGAGTAGGACATAAAAAAATGTAGGAAACTGATTATTTGAGAGGAAAACTGTGATTAATAAGGCTAACGGGCAAAGTAGGTGTCATGTAGGTGACAATGGTAATGCAATTTCTAGCAAAATTGAAAAGGTAGAATATTACAGTAAATATTTTTGCTTGTTTTTTTAGGTAGAAGGGAGATAATACATTCTGTTATTGTGCAGGTGATTAAGGTACTTAATCTAGACATGACAAGGATGATACCAGAGTTTGTGATAGACTTTTCTAAACAAAAGCTACCAACAAGTATTTGTAATCTGCACTAGGGAGTTCTGAAAGAATTGGCTGAAAATACTTCATGCCTGAGGTGTCACCCCACCCAGATCTAGAAGACTGCTAGCTTTTGGGAGGGGGGAAGGGTGGAAGGGATGGGGAAGAAGTCAGGAAAGATCATCTGAATAATTATTCAGGCTAATATCAATCGGGGGCGCAGGGGGAGTAGGGTGGGAGGAAAGTGATGGATTCAGTAAGTGTGGAAGAATATTAACAGAATTATGGCCGAAGTGCTTTAATGGATATAAAATTTTATCTGAAAAAAAAAAAACCACAAATTTTTGTTTTAGAGCACAGTTGCTTGGCATTAATGCCCACTGTGTATAATGCAGTTATTATGCCTTGGTGTAAAGCCTTCTTCAAAAGCAAAACAAAAAAAGCACATATATCAAGTAAATTGAATGCCTTTCTAAAAGCTTGCGGGAGTGGGAGAATGATAACATTGCTACTGGAGGAAGCATGATCCAAGTGAGGATTCTTTTCTTACAGGAAAGTGGGGGAGGGACTTTTTATAAGGGCAAGTAGCAACAGGACAAGGGGAAATGGTTTTAAACTGGAAGAGGGTAGATTTAGATTAGGTATCAGGATATAGAGCAAATTCTCAGCTACAAAACGGTATTTTTCAATGTAGTCACCACCATTAGCTATACATTTTTGCCAGCAATTAACAAGAACCTGCAATGCCAAGCTTGTAAAAATTCGCACTAGTGGAGGTGACCCCACTGTGCACAGTTGCTATAACAGCATCGTTGCTAGGAAAATGTTCCCCACGCAGTCCATTGTTTATTGGCCTGAACAAATGGAAGTCAGAACACTCCAAATCCGGACTGTAGGGTGGCTGTGGTAGCACAGTCCAGCCAAGATTGGCAGTGTGTTCCACAGTCTTAAACTGGTGTGGGGCCTGGTGTTACTGTGTTGCAGGAGAAAGATGGCTGTCTTCTCCGGCCTCAGACTGAAAGTTTGAGCCTTCAGCTTAGTGGTCAGAATTGATGATTTGTCTTCATTCCAGGAAATCCAGAAGGATCACCCCCTTTCCTATCCCAAAAGACAGTGCACATCACTTTACCTGCTGAAGGCTGCATCTTGAACTTGTTCTTCGATGAGGAATTCACGTGTCACCATTCCATGGACTCTTGTTTCGACTCCAGCTAGTGGTGGTGACACCACATCTAGTCACCAGTAATTATGTCAACCCAGTGAACTGTCACCTTCAGCCTCATATTGGTTCTGACAAACTTGCATACAGTATTCCTTCTGCTCCTGTGAGCATTTGTGAGACACAGCTTTACAGTATTCCAACACTGCCGTCATCAAAACATAAAGCTGTATCAGTCTTTCTAGTGCATTGAAGCCGATAAGCTGTTAGTACACTGTTCCCTGGTCATAATTTATGAGTTTGTGAGGATAAACTGATTGAGGTACTCTTCATTTTGTGGTGTGACAGCTGTTCATGGTCATCTGAAATGTGGTTTGTCTTTCATGTTACTGTTGTGTTGACATTGCTGAAAAGCACTGTGCTCTCCACTACTGTGCTCACGTGCACTGTTTGATCTCCATAAATGTTAAACAAATGTTGGTCAATCTCAGTGGGTGCCATTTTTTTTCTGCATGGACGAGTTCAGTGACACACCTTTGCTTCATACGCACTTCCACATCAGAAACCATTCTGTTAGACTACCTCTAACAGTGTACCATACGTACCACCACAAAGGCTACACGTGTATTACAAGGAGCCTCGCTGACAATCTAAGGCAAATCTGGTAAAAAATAAAATTAAAAATTAGAAATTCTCCAGTCTAGGAGACAGACAGCCAATTCAGGAATGGAGGAGACATTGCAAAACCACTTCAGAGTCTGTTCATTTGTCACAGAAAATCTAGCTATCATAGAAACTCTCCAGTTAAAATGTTAAAACTTAACTCTAGTACCACTTAAACTAGATGATACAGGCTCTCAGTTGGTTTGGACATGCCATAACTATTTTTAATTTATTAAGAGATGAACTTCCTTTAGGGAAAGACTTTGTTTCCGCCAGAAAAATGATTTTATCCAACACAAAATTAGCATTCATTTAGCAAGGGTGTTGGAACAACAGCCTGTGGAATAATGAAAGCACTTTAACATCTACAAAACTAGTAAAAGACTGACTAATACTTGAGCAGACAAGAGCTAAAAGTATTTCTCTCTTAGTAGGTAGTGTCATTTGCATGTATGCGGAATCCTGAGTGGTTTTTAATCTTTATCACAGGGATGTGTTTATTTATTTAAATCTTAAATCTGCTAATGAACACTTTGTGTTCCTAACATACTAATCCCTGTTTACTCTTGACTTTCCCTAGAGGAAGATGGAAGTACTTTGGTGGTCAGTACTCCACTTAAAATAAAACAGAAAACAAACTTTTCTTCCCAAATAGCTGTGGTAGTTAATTATTCTGTTCTAGTGCAACATGTGTAGTAGTTTGAAAATTATTGGTAGCATTTTATTCTTATCAACTAAAGGCCCTCTGTGATAGTGCTGTAGCCCCTGCATCCCTTGAGAATACTGTTAGCAACAGCCTTCTTTTGCAGAACTGCGCATCTTGAGAAAATGATGGAAATTTTCAAGGTTCGTTTACTATTTTAAAAAGTGTGTGTGTTTTTATATATATATATATATATATATATATATATATATAATGCATTAGTATTTGTGCTTAAACTTATAACTTCAGTCAGTTCTGAATTATAAAGTCAGCTTAGAATGGTTTGATTTTTGAGAGGAAACCATTTGGGTGTCCCCTACATGTGTCATGATGGTAAAGAAGGTTGTTCCAGACAAGATATTTGCATAAGCACTGTGTTCTCATTATTGTGAACCCGAGTGAGTACTATGAACTTAAACACGCAACACTACTGTGTGGAGCTGGCACTTCGAAAATGTAGCATAAATGGTCTAGGTCTACCCAAAAACACAACAAAAGGATATTAATAAGATATCCGTAAGATGAACAGATGACTTGTATTCAAGAAGGCAAAAAATGCTTCCCAGACCTCTTACACAATGTGCTGTGCCATACTACTAGTGAAATGCTTATACAGAAATATGTCGTGTTCTCAGTATAAATATTATCAAGAGATTGCACTAAACCCTTCCCCTGGGTGCTAATTTTTAGTGAGAAGGTTCCTGCTGGCACCAAGCCAAGATACAAAGGAAGGTACTTTCAAATCTTATAGTTAGCTTATAGAATTACTTCTTGATTTATTTATTTTTTTACAGTGCAGTTTAAGACCTAAGAAATACTTTCTTTTTATATAGAGCATTTTCAAGCTAATGGTAACTTACAGGTGGATTTCTGATATCCTTCTGCATTTAAGAGCAGATTGTCATGTTATGACAAATAATGATAATGCTGTGTATTTTGTAAATGGTGAAAAGAAGCTTGTCTTCTACTATCCATCAAGCAGATGTTTTATTTCATGAATCATTATTACTGTTCATAAAATCACTTGCTTGGGTTAACAGTCATCAGATAGAAAGAAAAAATGTTAGGTAACTGGAGTTGGAAGTACAGTATTCCAGACAAGTAGTTTATCAATGTTAGTCAGTAGGTGAAGTGATTTCTATTTTGTTTATTTTCCTCAGAAATTCTATGAAATTCCTTCAATCCTGTTTTGGAAAAGTAGGGGTGTGATATTAACACATTCAGAATCTTAATACAGAGTCATTTTCTAAGTTTTTGTGAGCTGTTGTTGTGGAAATTAAACAGAACAAACATAGTGGTCAAGTTCATTGTCTCCGTAATCTGGACTTTCCACTTGAGACCCTAGCCAAAGCTTCCAAGAAGATGAACATGGACTTCATGTTTGAGTCAAAACTGGGAAATGGTGTTGATTTGCCATCCCTCTCTGCCCTTTTAAGGGGTTAATGAAACCTTCCTTTACATACAGTATGAAATATTAATTTGCAGCTATTACTGAGCTGGTACAACCCACCTAATCTGTGCCCTTTTGGTAAAATACAAGGATAATTTTGATTTGCCTTTGCTTTTGCTGCATAAAACATATGAAGAAAATGATGTTTTGGGGGGTTTGAAAACATTAAAAATATACTGCAAAATACTGGTGGTTTTTATTAGTCCTTAAGAGACTTTTCTCTACAGTAGCTGAATGGTTTGTTGGCACCTTAAAATAAATGAGGTACTTGCCTTATGCTTCCTACCCTTGAGCAGCAATGACTGACTGAGCATAATACACTGTTTTAGTTTCTAAGGATAGGACTGGCTTACCAGGCATAGTCTTCTAGAGCCATTTTAGATACTTTAGGATGTGACTCCTAGATCTAAACTATGATTCCAGAAGGGCACTGGTCTCATCTTGATCTTATGTAACATCTGCCAGCCTCATACAAAGTCTAGAGCACGAAAAATGGCTATAATTGCCTATGCTTAGGCTACTGAGTTTTATTTTGTGTGATCATAAGGTCCTTCTTGAACTTCTGTATTTACCATGGATGATTATAGCATCTGGCCATGCATCCTGTTGTCCTTAAAATATGGAAGTTCTGAGCATTTCAGAACTCTTCAAGTGAAACATGGCATTGTACTTTGCTTAGACTAAGTTAAGATTTTTCTCCATGAAGATACACTGCTACCTGTGTTCTATGTTCCTATAATTATAGCTGAGTTGATATAACAAATGGACTTTACTGTCTAAAATACTTGTGGGAGAAACAAAATGTTTACACAGTGGCATTTAGAGCTTTTGGCTTGTGGAATTTTCTTTTCTTGGAAGAATTTACTGATGGCAACTTTCACACTCCATAATGACTTCAGTTTGTGGGTAACATTCTTAAATTATAGAGAAACCCCGTATTTTGTAAAATTTACTCTCCACAGTGTTAGAATAGTCCCAAGATCGAGAATTAAGCCCAAGAAATTAAGAATCAATGTTAAACTTCAAAGAACATGCATGATCATAGGCAGCCATAAATTAGTCATCTAACATGTCCTTTCCTCTCAAATAATGCCATGTAATTCTGTGAGAAAAACATTTTAGTTGTTCGGAATTGCACGTGTGTATTCAGATCTATTATGTACATATAATTAGAAATACTTCATTCATGTTTACTTGCAAAGTAGTAGGTTGTTTTGAAGTTCTGGATTTTAAGACAATGAAGTAGGGTCTGTATCCTTTTTGAGCTTGAAATGTGTTGTCTTCTTGAAGATGTACCGCTTAAGCTGTCTTCTCAATAAATGGTGCATTTGCTTTTATACTAGAAAGCATGTTACCAGATCAGTTAGTTTTGCCTTCTGACTAGCTGGAGGATTGTGTTGCTTTTTTCCCTCCCCTAAGAAAACACAAGAGATAAGACTCTTTTGGTTCACTCAGTCACAATTTCTGATTCTTTTGCAGTAGTTTACAGGGGGGGAAAAAAAAAAAAAGTAATCACTGTATTCTTGACTGTGAAAGTCAAGAAAAACAGGCAGTTGATACAGTGATTTGACAAGGCTAAATGGTTGATAAGTAGTGGAGTTGAAATGGAAAGTAGATCATCTCCAGCACAAGTCTGGTACATCGTTCAGTATCTTGTGGTAGGAATAATGACAGATCTTGAAGGAAGATGTATAGGAGTTGGACTCGATGATCTTCCTGGGTTCCTTCCAACACAGGATATTCTGTGATTCTGTGTATCTTTGTGCACACACAAACATAAACAGTGAATAGGAAAGGAAGACTTAGAGCAATTCCAGAATTTGGTTTTAATTCTGGGGAACTTTTTTTTTTTTTTTTTTTTTTTAATTATTGGGTGTTTTTTTTTTTTTATTTCCTTCTCATTCCCTCCTCTTCCCCTTGGCCAAAGCCATGTGCATGTTGTCCTGCTGGTGAAGAGGCAGAGCTTGCATTGAATCTCCCATTGTCCAGTACGGTTTAGAGAATTTGTTGCTACTATATTCTCATTCTGAAGTCTGTTTTGTTCACTCCTTTCATCTCATTCAGTGCGTTTCTGCTTTTAGAGGTGGGCGCATATTTGCTAGCAAAGTTCCGCTTTAGTTGTGTGAAACCTTTGGAATCTCCAGGCTTTTGGCCTTCACCATACCCGGATCTGATGTCTGTCTTCATGCATCCTCACTGACTGTCAGATGTTGAGAATGTGTGTGACTACTCAGCTGAATTCAGTATTACATACACACTGTATGCTTCTTCTCACCTTCAATCCATTGCCTGGATAACCAGAAATATTATGTACTTTGCAGCATTTTTGTAACAATTTGAAGCCCTGTCTCAATGTGAAGAAGTCTTCAATAGAGAAGCTTAAAAAGCATACAGTGATTTACAGTCCATGATGAACCACAGATTCTGCAAGAATCTGATCATTTTGACTTAATTTTTTGTGAGGTTGCCTCTCTGCTAAGTCCAATTTTGATTCTCTCTTTGGGAATTAAAGATTAGAAGGGACGGAAGCCAGAGAAACAAAACGCTACTTAGGGCCAACTATTTCTTAGTTTTAGGATTCGGTTCTTGGCATGAGAAATCCTTACTTCCTGACTATCCACTTACCCACATGGCTTTGAGGCAGAGAAATGGATCACACCAATATAGTCTCTTGATATTTACCTGTCTTAAGACGCAGAATCATAGAATCACCAAGGCTGTAAAAGACCTCCAAGGCATCCAGTCCAACTGTCCATTTACCATAATATTTCCTCAGTTACATCCTATGATGTGTTCTGGGATGGTCAGACTAAGAACATGCATTACTCCCTAGCAAATGCTGTGGAACGGATTATGAGATGCTACTTCAGATGCAAAGAAACTGGCTTGCTTACTACATGAGAGAGAAACCACTGTGGCCTGTGTTATTCTGTTCGGTAATTATCAGTGGCGCCTTCCTTGGCTAAAATCAGTCAGCCATGCATTATGAAGATGTGCATTTGTATAGCAAGCTTATGAAGACGTTTCCTTACCTCAAGGTAATTCTGATACGTAGATGATAGGACAGTCCAGCCAAGACTGGCAGTGTGCTCCACAGTCTTCAAACTGATACAAGACCTTGCATTATTGTGTTGCAAGAGAAAGGCTGACCTCTCTGGCCTCAGTCTGGAAGATTGAGCCTTTAGCGTAGTCAGGGTTGCACTGTAGTAGTCAGAGTTGAGGAATTGTTTGCTCCAGGAAATCCAAAAGGATTACCTCTTTCTGGATCCCAGAAAACAGTGCACATCACTTTACTCTCTAAAGGCTGCATCTTGAACTTTTTCTTCAACAGGGAATTTATATGTTGCCACTTTATGGGCTGCCATTTTGACTCCGCTTATAGCAGTGATACCATGTCTGGTCACTGGTAATGATGCAATCCACAAAACTGTCACTTTCAGCCTTGTTTTGGTTCTGGCAAGCTTGCATACAGTGTTCCTGTGTGAGCATGTGTGGGACCTACCTGGCACAAACTTTACTGCCGTTGTTTCCAGCACGTTGAAGCCAAAATTTAGCTCCGAACGCGGTTCCCTGGTTGTAATCCACTGATTTGTGAGGATGAGCTGATTGAGACACTCTTCCTTTCATGTTGTGAGATCTGTACATGGCCATCTGGAACGTAGCGTGTCTTTCCTATTGCTGTTGCCACTGCCAAAACACACCACCCACCACTTCACCGTGCTGTTTGGTTGTCCACTGTTTGGTCTCCGTAAATGTTTGACAAGTGATGATGAATGCCAATGGGTGCCATTTTTTCTGCAAAAACCGCAATTCAATTCCACACTTTTGTTTCATACGCACTCCCATGTTAGATGCCATTTTGTTAGATTGCCCCCCTCTCTGCTGCTATCTGTCACGCAGCAACAACATGCAATGTAATATTGGCAGGAAGGTTTAACCTCTACTGCCATACCACCACCATCCACCTCTGGTATTGTGGGCCAATACAATAAAATAGGAGGCATTACTTTCTGAGTAGATCTTGTTCTTTGAGTAATAGACTATTTCCATATCACTTTCAAAGGTGTTTTTCCAGTATTTTGTATCAGCATTACTAAAGCAGTCCTTTTAACTTGCTGGTTCTAGCTACTTTTTCCTAGTCTTTGCTATTATGTTCATTATGTTGATGCAGCAAGAGGCTGGATCAGAAAACTGGTCTGAAGGGTGAGCTGACAAGAAAGGAATGAGGAAAAAAAATGCAAGGGGAAGGGAGTACATACTGCTGTGTTTTACGGATTTTTACTAATACAGAAATGGCAGAGGGTAGAAATGATGGGCTGAGGAACATGGGTCTAGGATTTGTAACTGGAAAAAACTGTACAGGGATCCTTTACTTTCAGTGTCAACTGAATCCTGTAGTTATGTACAGCAATTAGAAGTTATGTACAATTTTAATGTTTTAGAGGAGAGAGAATATTTTAAAAGGATAAGGAAATATGAAAACTGTGTAGGGATGGGGTCAGGAAGGCCAAGACCCAACTGGAACTGGACTTGGTAAGGGCTGCAAAGAAGAATAAGAAAGGCTTTGACAGATACATCAACAAGAAAAGGAAAGTCCAGAAGGGAGTGCTCTCCCTAGTGAGCAATACAGGCAGGCAATGCAATGGACAAGGAGAAGACTGAGGTATTCAACTTGTTTGCTTCTGTCTTCACTAGTGACCACTCTTCACACAGCCCTTGAGCAGATGGTTCAGAAGGTGAGAACTGGGGGAGCAGTGTCCCTCCCACTGTAAGTGAATATCAGAATCGCAACCACCTGAGGAACTTGAACATCTGTATGTCTATGGGTCCCAATGAGATGCATCCCAGATTCCTGTAGTCGCCAAGCCACTCTCATTGATATTTGAAAAGTCATGGCAGTCAGGTGGAGTCCCTGGTGACTAGAAAAAAGGCAGTGTCACACTCATTTTTAAGAAGGGTAGAAAGGATGACCCAGAGAACTACAGACATGTCAGCATCACCTTCTGGGGAAGATCATGGAGCTTGGACCATTGAGATCCTCCTGAATGCTAAGACATATGAAAGGAAAGGAGATGATATAGGATAACCACAAGTGCCTCACCAAGGGCAGGTCCTGCCTGACCAATCTAGTGGCCTTTATGATGGCGTAACTGCATAAATGGACAAGGGAAGAACCACTGATGTCATCCATCTGGGCTTCAGAAAGGCCTTTGACACGGTCCTCTGTAATGTCCTCCTCTCCAAATTGGAAAGATACAGATTTGACAAGTGGACTGTTCAATGGATGAAGAACTGGCTATAAGATCATACCCAGAAGGTGGTGGTCAATGGCTCAATGTTCTGTACTGGGACCAACGCCATTTAATATCTTCATCAGTGATGTTGACAATGGGATTGAGTGCACCTTCAGCAAGTTTGCAGATGGCACCAAGCTGTCTGGTGCAGTCAACACACCTGAGGGACGGGATATCAGTAGAGAGACCTAGGCACGCTTGAGCGGTGGGCCCAGGTGAACCTCATGAGGGTCAGCAAAGACAAGTAAAAGGTCTGCACCTGGGTCATGGCAAAAACCCATTATCAATACAGGCTTGGCGATGTAAGGATGGAGCACAGCCCTGTCAAAAAGCACTTGGGGGTACTGGTTGATGGAAAGCTGAAAATGAGCCAGTAGTGCGCCGTCACATCTCAGAAAGCCAACTGCATCTTGGGTTGCATCAAAAGGAGAATGGTGAGCAGGGAGAGGGAAGTGATCCTGCCCCCTGCTCTGCACTAGTGAGACCTCACTGGAGTACTGTGTCCAGATGTGGAGTCCTCAGCACAGGAAAGACATGGACCTATTGGAGGATGTCCAAAGGAGAGCCACAGAAATGATCTAAGGGATGGACCATCTCCCTAAGAGAACAGACTGAGAGCTGGCACTGTTCAGCATGGAGAAGGCTCCAGGGAGAAATGGTAGTAGCCTTTCAGCATCTAAAGGGAGACTGTAAGAAGGAAGGGGACAGACACTTTAGCAGTCTGTTGTGACAGGACAAGAGGAAATGGTTTCCAACTAAAAGAGGGGAGATTTAGGTTGGATATAAAGGTTTTTTTGTTTGTTTGTTTTGGTTTGTTTGTTTTTTACAGTAAGGGTATTGAAGCACTGGAGCAGGTGGTCCAGAGAGGAGGTGGAAGCCTCATCCACGAAGACATTCACAATCAGGCTGGAAGGGTTCTGAACAAACTGATTTAGTTGTAGATCTCCCTGTTCATTGCAAGGGAGCTGGACTAGGTGACTTTTAAAGGTCCCTTCCAACTCAAATGATTCTATGAAAATGGAAAATATTTTCCAGGACGTTATGTCCTTTTTGCTTGAAGTTTTGCTTTTGGTTTGGTGGGGTTTGGATTTTAAGAATATTTCTTACTGATTTTTTCTTATGTTGACTTTGTAGAAAGCTATGTCTCCGTAAAACATAAAAACGAGAAAGACGGGTAAATGCATGGAAGTCGTGTCATAGTATGAGGTTGTTCTTTATTGCGCTGTTGTTTAGTCTATCTAAACACCCTTGTATTTTTTTCCAAGTTGAACATCTCATTGAAATGCTTTCCTGCCTTAGGTCTCTTCCTTTTTGTTTCCTCAGCATACTCAAACATAACACAGAACACAGCCACAGAAGGAGAGACAAACTAAATTTTATTTTTTCTTTAATTTGAACACATGGACGGTCTCTTTTTCCCCTGGAGAAATGTCAAGTCATCTTAAAGAATTCAAACTGGAGCAAGATTTTCTGCCTTTTTAAGGAAGATAGTCAAGAAATGCTGAGAGATCCCTCTGTTGGAAAAACCTTTTCCACTTAAAGGAAGCAATTTTTCTTTGTGTGAGCAGGAGTTGAAATAGAAGAATTTGAACCAACTGAAACCATTGCTCAGCTCTCCTCCTGAAGCTGCCATGGCAGTGAGGCATTGCCACCACAGTGCTAAGACAGAGTAAGAGTGTATAGTAAGGGATATAGTAAGGGTTCATTGCTCACTGTTCATCAGCTTTGTGTACTTTCAAAGTGAACTAAAGCTGTGTCATGCCAGCAATATCAGCAGTATTTCCTGGAGAAAGAAATCTGGTGGCAAGTTTTGGATTTCATGGTTTAGAGTCTGGTCGAGTACGCTCTTAATGTGATGGAGGACCTCCAGCAAATAAAGCAGAAGTGTCCAGGAAACCTCTTGTGAAATCAGTATTTCAAATATGAATAAAACTCTCAAGTTGAAAACAAACAAGCAAACCACTACTTCAAAGAATAAACCCAGAGTCTTGCCATACAGGGATTTCTACCCCAAATGTTGCTCTACATATTAAGGAGAATCAGGAAAGATTAAATTTTTATCTTGGGTGAATAAAAAAACGTGCATCCTTAGCGAAAAGGGTACACAACTGGATTGTCTGTTTCATGACCTACTCTGCGATGAAGAATGAAAAAATCCATCAGGGTTCCGGCTGAAATTCAAAGAGGGAAGAAGAGCAGAGAAAGCAGATTTCTGTCATTCTTATGTGAGAATTTTGCTAAAATGTGCAAAGCAGAATCCTTTTCTCTTGATTAATAGTTTGGAGAGAATATCCTATACTGTCTATCAGAAAGCATATCTATATCTGCAATTTTTGATGTAGTTCTAGAGAGAAAAGAGAAAGGAACAACACCACTCTCCTGATAGGTATGTCTTCTTCCCTCTCACCCCCATAGCTATTCAGTATCCAAAAAAAAACCAAACCCAAACAAACAAAAAGTCCATCATATGGAAATCCCTTAAAAAAAAAAAAAAGAGAAAAAAACCTACCAAATTTTAGGTGGAATCCTTCTTTAGTCATATCACTCTTTTTAGAACAAGAACTTCATAGTTAGGCTGAAAGCTTCTTTCAGGCATAACTGAAAGACTGCTGGTGTTATACTGCTGACCTAAAATTATATTCTTTATCCGACTGTAAGGCTGATATGCTGATAAGTTAATAAAGCTTATTGCCAAACTACCACATAAATAGAATAAGAAAAAATTTTTTTTGTATTCTTTTCCCCTCCAGTGGTTACCTGTGAATTTACTCTGTTGTACCTACTTTTACTATTGTAACTACTTCATTTATTGGACTAATACTAGCATAGATTAGTAATCCAGGTTCTGCTAGTAGGCGCTAAAAATCTTAAATGTTAATCTGATCTCAGAGCCAGAAGAAAATCCTCGTATTATTTATAGTTGATGCAACACCAGTCTATTGTTATTACAATGCATGCAAAGTCTCGCTATTTGAGGAAAAATACTATGAGTATTTTAGAAAGCTGGTAGTATTGCAGTTTGATATTTTCATGTCATCATGTCATCCTTTTGGATAGCTTACTTTTCTCTGTCTCTTTAATTTTTTAAAAAATCAAAATGTCACAGCTTGAAAGTAGTGTTTTTTTATCCATTTTCTCGTAAATGGAGGGAAGGATTTTAGCACTGTATTGACACATTCATAGTCTTAACTGCTCACAGAAAACTGTAGAAATTTGTATTCTTTCAAGGGAGAGAATAAAATTTATAGGAGCATTTTTTCTCCTCTCAAAATGGCAAAGACTGATCCTTTGAGGAAATCACCCTGAGTGACCTTGCACAGGTGCATTTTTTTCCGTATAATTTTCTGCAGAGTTCAGAAAGACAAGGTATCTAAAATAGCTGTATATGCTCATGTACTTGTGATGATGGTGCTCCCAGTTTGTTGCTCCATCAACTGCCTTTCTCCCTCCCACTAGGGTAACATTAAAGATCTTTTTTTGGTAGAGCTGCTTTGAGTTCTTCAAACAGAAATTTGGAGAAATCATTTAGAGACCAAATATTGATCACTACTGAAAGTGGCGGTGGTATCACTATAGCCNGGATGAGCTGATTGAGACACTCTTCCTTTCATGTTGTGAGATCTGTACATGGCCATCTGGAACGTAGCGTGTCTTTCCTATTGCTGTTGCCACTGCCAAAACACACCACCCACCACTTCACCGTGCTGTTTGGTTGTCCACTGTTTGGTCTCCGTAAATGTTTGACAAGTGATGATGAATGCCAATGGGTGCCATTTTTTCTGCAAAAACCGCAATTCAATTCCACACTTTTGTTTCATACGCACTCCCATGTTAGATGCCATTTTGTTAGATTGCCCCCCTCTCTGCTGCTATCTGTCACGCAGCAACAACATGCAATGTAATATTGGCAGGAAGGTTTAACCTCTACTGCCATACCACCACCATCCACCTCTGGTATTGTGGGCCAATACAATAAAATAGGAGGCATTACTTTCTGAGTAGATCTTGTTCTTTGAGTAATAGACTATTTCCATATCACTTTCAAAGGTGTTTTTCCAGTATTTTGTATCAGCATTACTAAAGCAGTCCTTTTAACTTGCTGGTTCTAGCTACTTTTTCCTAGTCTTTGCTATTATGTTCATTATGTTGATGCAGCAAGAGGCTGGATCAGAAAACTGGTCTGAAGGGTGAGCTGACAAGAAAGGAATGAGGAAAAAAAATGCAAGGGGAAGGGAGTACATACTGCTGTGTTTTACGGATTTTTACTAATACAGAAATGGCAGAGGGTAGAAATGATGGGCTGAGGAACATGGGTCTAGGATTTGTAACTGGAAAAAACTGTACAGGGATCCTTTACTTTCAGTGTCAACTGAATCCTGTAGTTATGTACAGCAATTAGAAGTTATGTACAATTTTAATGTTTTAGAGGAGAGAGAATATTTTAAAAGGATAAGGAAATATGAAAACTGTGTAGGGATGGGGTCAGGAAGGCCAAGACCCAACTGGAACTGGACTTGGTAAGGGCTGCAAAGAAGAATAAGAAAGGCTTTGACAGATACATCAACAAGAAAAGGAAAGTCCAGAAGGGAGTGCTCTCCCTAGTGAGCAATACAGGCAGGCAATGCAATGGACAAGGAGAAGACTGAGGTATTCAACTTGTTTGCTTCTGTCTTCACTAGTGACCACTCTTCACACAGCCCTTGAGCAGATGGTTCAGAAGGTGAGAACTGGGGGAGCAGTGTCCCTCCCACTGTAAGTGAATATCAGAATCGCAACCACCTGAGGAACTTGAACATCTGTATGTCTATGGGTCCCAATGAGATGCATCCCAGATTCCTGTAGTCGCCAAGCCACTCTCATTGATATTTGAAAAGTCATGGCAGTCAGGTGGAGTCCCTGGTGACTAGAAAAAAGGCAGTGTCACACTCATTTTTAAGAAGGGTAGAAAGGATGACCCAGAGAACTACAGACATGTCAGCATCACCTTCTGGGGAAGATCATGGAGCTTGGACCATTGAGATCCTCCTGAATGCTAAGACATATGAAAGGAAAGGAGATGATATAGGATAACCACAAGTGCCTCACCAAGGGCAGGTCCTGCCTGACCAATCTAGTGGCCTTTATGATGGCGTAACTGCATAAATGGACAAGGGAAGAACCACTGATGTCATCCATCTGGGCTTCAGAAAGGCCTTTGACACGGTCCTCTGTAATGTCCTCCTCTCCAAATTGGAAAGATACAGATTTGACAAGTGGACTGTTCAATGGATGAAGAACTGGCTATAAGATCATACCCAGAAGGTGGTGGTCAATGGCTCAATGTTCTGTACTGGGACCAACGCCATTTAATATCTTCATCAGTGATGTTGACAATGGGATTGAGTGCACCTTCAGCAAGTTTGCAGATGGCACCAAGCTGTCTGGTGCAGTCAACACACCTGAGGGACGGGATATCAGTAGAGAGACCTAGGCACGCTTGAGCGGTGGGCCCAGGTGAACCTCATGAGGGTCAGCAAAGACAAGTAAAAGGTCTGCACCTGGGTCATGGCAAAAACCCATTATCAATACAGGCTTGGCGATGTAAGGATGGAGCACAGCCCTGTCAAAAAGCACTTGGGGGTACTGGTTGATGGAAAGCTGAAAATGAGCCAGTAGTGCGCCGTCACATCTCAGAAAGCCAACTGCATCTTGGGTTGCATCAAAAGGAGAATGGTGAGCAGGGAGAGGGAAGTGATCCTGCCCCCTGCTCTGCACTAGTGAGACCTCACTGGAGTACTGTGTCCAGATGTGGAGTCCTCAGCACAGGAAAGACATGGACCTATTGGAGGATGTCCAAAGGAGAGCCACAGAAATGATCTAAGGGATGGACCATCTCCCTAAGAGAACAGACTGAGAGCTGGCACTGTTCAGCATGGAGAAGGCTCCAGGGAGAAATGGTAGTAGCCTTTCAGCATCTAAAGGGAGACTGTAAGAAGGAAGGGGACAGACACTTTAGCAGTCTGTTGTGACAGGACAAGAGGAAATGGTTTCCAACTAAAAGAGGGGAGATTTAGGTTGGATATAAAGGTTTTTTTGTTTGTTTGTTTTGGTTTGTTTGTTTTTTACAGTAAGGGTATTGAAGCACTGGAGCAGGTGGTCCAGAGAGGAGGTGGAAGCCTCATCCACGAAGACATTCACAATCAGGCTGGAAGGGTTCTGAACAAACTGATTTAGTTGTAGATCTCCCTGTTCATTGCAAGGGAGCTGGACTAGGTGACTTTTAAAGGTCCCTTCCAACTCAAATGATTCTATGAAAATGGAAAATATTTTCCAGGACGTTATGTCCTTTTTGCTTGAAGTTTTGCTTTTGGTTTGGTGGGGTTTGGATTTTAAGAATATTTCTTACTGATTTTTTCTTATGTTGACTTTGTAGAAAGCTATGTCTCCGTAAAACATAAAAACGAGAAAGACGGGTAAATGCATGGAAGTCGTGTCATAGTATGAGGTTGTTCTTTATTGCGCTGTTGTTTAGTCTATCTAAACACCCTTGTATTTTTTTCCAAGTTGAACATCTCATTGAAATGCTTTCCTGCCTTAGGTCTCTTCCTTTTTGTTTCCTCAGCATACTCAAACATAACACAGAACACAGCCACAGAAGGAGAGACAAACTAAATTTTATTTTTTCTTTAATTTGAACACA
The DNA here is from genome assembly GCA_016647715.1 of Pavo muticus. Lineage (NCBI taxonomy): Eukaryota > Metazoa > Chordata > Aves > Galliformes > Phasianidae > Pavo > Pavo muticus. Next base: position 3,551,781 of record JACDJE010000012.1, read on the forward strand.
TGGACGGTCTCTTTTTCCCCTGGAGAAATGTCAAGTCATCTTAAAGAATTCAAACTGGAGCAAGATTTTCTGCCTTTTTAAGGAAGATAGTCAAGAAATGCTGAGAGATCCCTCTGTTGGAAAAACCTTTTCCACTTAAAGGAAGCAATTTTTCTTTGTGTGAGCAGGAGTTGAAATAGAAGAATTTGAACCAACTGAAACCATTGCTCAGCTCTCCTCCTGAAGCTGCCATGGCAGTGAGGCATTGCCACCACAGTGCTAAGACAGAGTAAGAGTGTATAGTAAGGGATATAGTAAGGGTTCATTGCTCACTGTTCATCAGCTTTGTGTACTTTCAAAGTGAACTAAAGCTGTGTCATGCCAGCAATATCAGCAGTATTTCCTGGAGAAAGAAATCTGGTGGCAAGTTTTGGATTTCATGGTTTAGAGTCTGGTCGAGTACGCTCTTAATGTGATGGAGGACCTCCAGCAAATAAAGCAGAAGTGTCCAGGAAACCTCTTGTGAAATCAGTATTTCAAATATGAATAAAACTCTCAAGTTGAAAACAAACAAGCAAACCACTACTTCAAAGAATAAACCCAGAGTCTTGCCATACAGGGATTTCTACCCCAAATGTTGCTCTACATATTAAGGAGAATCAGGAAAGATTAAATTTTTATCTTGGGTGAATAAAAAAACGTGCATCCTTAGCGAAAAGGGTACACAACTGGATTGTCTGTTTCATGACCTACTCTGCGATGAAGAATGAAAAAATCCATCAGGGTTCCGGCTGAAATTCAAAGAGGGAAGAAGAGCAGAGAAAGCAGATTTCTGTCATTCTTATGTGAGAATTTTGCTAAAATGTGCAAAGCAGAATCCTTTTCTCTTGATTAATAGTTTGGAGAGAATATCCTATACTGTCTATCAGAAAGCATATCTATATCTGCAATTTTTGATGTAGTTCTAGAGAGAAAAGAGAAAGGAACAACACCACTCTCCTGATAGGTATGTCTTCTTCCCTCTCACCCCCATAGCTATTCAGTATCCAAAAAAAAACCAAACCCAAACAAACAAAAAGTCCATCATATGGAAATCCCTTAAAAAAAAAAAAAAGAGAAAAAAACCTACCAAATTTTAGGTGGAATCCTTCTTTAGTCATATCACTCTTTTTAGAACAAGAACTTCATAGTTAGGCTGAAAGCTTCTTTCAGGCATAACTGAAAGACTGCTGGTGTTATACTGCTGACCTAAAATTATATTCTTTATCCGACTGTAAGGCTGATATGCTGATAAGTTAATAAAGCTTATTGCCAAACTACCACATAAATAGAATAAGAAAAAATTTTTTTTGTATTCTTTTCCCCTCCAGTGGTTACCTGTGAATTTACTCTGTTGTACCTACTTTTACTATTGTAACTACTTCATTTATTGGACTAATACTAGCATAGATTAGTAATCCAGGTTCTGCTAGTAGGCGCTAAAAATCTTAAATGTTAATCTGATCTCAGAGCCAGAAGAAAATCCTCGTATTATTTATAGTTGATGCAACACCAGTCTATTGTTATTACAATGCATGCAAAGTCTCGCTATTTGAGGAAAAATACTATGAGTATTTTAGAAAGCTGGTAGTATTGCAGTTTGATATTTTCATGTCATCATGTCATCCTTTTGGATAGCTTACTTTTCTCTGTCTCTTTAATTTTTTTAAAAATCAAAATGTCACAGCTTGAAAGTAGTGTTTTTTTATCCATTTTCTCATAAATGGAGGGAAGGATTTTAGCACTGTATTGACACATTCATAGTCTTAACTGCTCACAGAAAACTGTAGAAATTTGTATTCTTTCAAGGGAGAGAATAAAATTTATAGGAGCATTTTTTCTCCTCTCAAAATGGCAAAGACTGATCCTTTGAGGAAATCACCCTGAGTGACCTTGCACAGATGCATTTTTTTCCGTATAATTTTCTGCAGAGTTCAGAAAGACAAGCTATCTAAAATAGCTGTATATGCTCATGTACTTGTGATGATGGTGCTCCCAGTTTGTTGCTCCATCAACTGCCTTTCTCCCTCCCACTAGGGTAACATTAAAGATCTTTTTTTGGTAGAGCTGCTTTGAGTTATTCAAACAGAAATTTGGAGAAATCATTTAGAGACCAAATATTGATCACTACTGAAAGTGGCGGTGGTATCACTGTAGCCTGAGTCATTGTTTTTCTAGGTCTAAATTCAAAACATCTTATGGACCATTGTGGCAGAACCATTGCTGAATTGTGTATTGGTCAACCTAAACATGCAGCTCCTTTGGTATTGTATGATACTGTGAATTCTAGCTTGATGTTTTATGCAAACTATCAGAACCTCATGAATTTATAATGTTGTCTTTATTTTTAAAGATCTGCAGTAGCATGCAAAAAAATGACCCAGTAACTGGAACAAATATGTTTTCCTTCTGTTTACTTCCCTCCTTTTTCCTGATGTATGCAACACTGGCAATGAAGATGGCTATAGATCTATTCTTTCTAAGAAGGAAGGGCACACGTTCTAGGAGGATCGTATCTCTAGATATATTTCTCTAGTACACCACGCTAGTGTCTGTGATCTTACCAGTCAGCCCTGTGGGCTATGTAGTCATTTCCCTGCAAGCCAGCATTCTTTGTTATCCCTCCTACTCTTTTCAGCTTGTCAGGAGCAAACAAGGATAGCCAATAAATGTTTATTTCTTTATTCTCTTGAGAATTATTTCCCTCATATGGGGGAGCACTGACTCCTACTCTTGCCTTTTAAGTCAAGTTTCCAAAACATGTGAAGATCCAGAATGTTTTTTATGGAAATAGTACAGGAGAAGTAGCACTGAATACTTGACAACTGTATGCCTTCATGCTTGATAGGTTCACCATTTCAGTTACCACAGAAATGCTCAAGCTTTAGAGTCTGTTTTGTTTGTGGACTGCAATAGCAACTGTTGCTGCATCAATAAAGTGACACTTTATACCTCCTTCTGTTCACAAGGTACTGCCAGATACTGTGCACAGTTGATGGTTGTGAATGACTGCAAACTGGGATTCATGGCCGTTCTTGAAAAGAATATTCCATAGGAAGAAAAAAAAAAACCCAACCCCAAAAACTATTGTTTTAAGTTTACTATGAGTGGTGTCTTCCAGAGTATTTCTTGTACGTCTCGCATAATCGTATCATTGGGATCCTTAGTGGAGAGCCTCTGAATTCAACGGACAACTTATACTTCCAGAACTCTTTCTTGACCTTGATCTCATTTGAGGTTTAAAGTACCTTCATCTAAAAGGTGAAGGTCTTTATTTGTCAGGAAGAACACCTGTGTGTTCTTCCATTTTATTTTAAAATTCTGTCTGAGAATGCCTACACTAAAATGTGTTCAGTAAGACTGTGTCAGTAATACACACTGCATATAACTTATTCAAAGACCTATCTCTAGTGTACTGCAGAAACACAAAGGTGAGTTTTTTTCTTGATCGTGCAGAAAACGTGTTTAGAGTACATATGCACACACACATTATGTATATTTAATGTATGTATATTTGTTCAATATATATAAATTCATATTCCTTTGTAATATCAGCTATAAGTCTGTAGTTAACATAATTCAGGTTTCTTGAACTAATGTTTTACTACAGTTGTGTATGTTAACATTTGATCTTCCCACAACACAAAAGAAAAATTGAAAGCCTTTAGCAGATAATGCATGTTAACTCTGCAATCGCTAGTCTCTATGAATAATCCAAGTGGTATCACTCTTGTAAGTGACCAGCTTTCTTTGAATAATTTTAATGTTCTTTATGTCTTACTGGTAACAGAAATCCAGTCTTCAAGGGAATCTGTGCCACTAAGAATTTAAAAGAAAAATGACTAGCTTGAAGTGCTTTTAAACTGTACTACCAAAAGTATACTTCTAATTTCTTGGACTAATTCAGTACAGCTGGAGGAGGTTACAGGACTTCAGGATTACTTTGCAGAAGTACCTACATGCAAAAATTTCTAGAGTAGGTTGTATCTAGACCAGGGGCACTATTAGAATATGTCAAGGGTGAGCATAATGTCAGACCCTCTCTCGCCAAGAGTGAAAAAATAATGCTTGTAATATATAAATCAATTATCAAAGTGTTTGGGAAGGATACTTCCAACTGTACTTCCATCATCTTTTGAAATAATGGAATTTCTTTTTCCTTGAAAATGCTTAAAAATGTTCTGGGAAGTAAAGCCACCTACTTGATCTGCCATGTTATTCTACCTTCATGCGAGTGATCAGGTACTGACAGCATAATACCAGTGTCTTTTAGATTCAAATAAGTGGAAGAAGCAAGTCTTTGTTCTTCCAGAGGGCTGTTATGTCTGGATTCTGAAGCAAGTCGGAGTCTTCAGATTGGTATTTTCTTAGCAGGGGATATCCAGCAATGTCTTTAAAACATCTTTCCTTAAAGGCTGCAGTTCACATATGTCTCTTTTGACACAGAAAAGCCTAAGACAAAAGAAAGGTTATAACAGAGTAGGTGATGCAGTTTCTGCATACACAAACTCAGTTCGCTCCTAATTTCTCCCTTGTTGATACAGTCTGGCAGTGTATGTCTCAGAAAGTTCTACTGTAAATCAGAAAGCCCTCAACTAAATGGACTTATGCAAGAAATTAAAAAAAAAACAATTTTATTTCACTGCAGTTTTTCCTTTGGCAATTTGATACTGCTCTGAAATCTTCCAGAGCTTTCATTTCTGATAGTGATTTAAAACTCTCCAGTTGTCTCATTTCACAAGGCAAGAAAGTTGCAACAGCTGTGTTGCTTTTAAGTAAAAATTTTATTACTCCGCATCCTTGAGACATCTGTGCAACATTAGGTTCATAATTTTCCACTTCAAATGTGTTACCTAAGCACTTGGTTTTTGTCCCTGATGAATTTCTAGCTATAATTTGAAAAGCTACTGCCCGTAGTGCATGCCTGATTTCACTTACTTAGTATTCATAAAAGTATAACTATTCACTGTTCTCAATCCAGAAGCTACCCTAGTTATTACAAATCCATACCTTCCTCTCTCTCCCCCTCAATACTTAATCAACCCAAAGGGACATGATACAGCATATAGGTCATATAATAGAGCCCATGTTACAAGGCAATCTGGAATGCTTCTTAATGCTTACATGCTACTTAATAATGTTAGGAGAAAGTTTATCAGAGTGGGTCTCTGTGTAAAAATATTGTCTATGCTATTTAAGATTGTGCCACAGGGCAGCGGTGGTGCTAATTCTGCGGGAGTACTAAAGGCCTCACTGCCTCTTTTGAAGACTATAACTGTATTCCGTGTATGCCAGGTACCACATGGGGTACAGGCTGTTGTACTACAAAGCATTTTTTTAGTGAGCCCCTCTATGTTAGATGGCAATCTTTGTGGGCAGTCTATCACAACAACAGTTACCTCACAGCAATCTTATCTGCCAGTACAAATTCTCTGCATGGATTTTTGCAGTTCATGTTATTTTCCTGCCACTGTGGAATCACCTGTTTGATGACTGTATTGATGAAGTCACTGAAGGTTGATTAAGTCAGTCCTTTTTTAGTAAGATAGAAAATGCTTTACAGGCTTATGTATAGCATTCGTTGAATCTTCTCAATTTCACACATGGAGTGTATGTCTCCCAAGAGCAGAGTAAATCTAGACAGATAATAAGGTCACAATCCTGTTGTATGAATTTCTGTTTTTACTCTCAAAGTCTCTTCTCTCTGTTTTTGCTACCTTGCATGGTAAGTTTCTTTGTCATCCTGCTTGTCTAGATTATGTAGGGTATTCCTAATTAAAAACAATTTGTAAGGTAGACCCTGTCTTTTCATTACTTATGTTTCACCCTTGTGTTTTAAAATGACTATTTTTATTTGCATCTGAAGTACATCAGACAACTTGAAGAATTTAAGGTCCTGTTAAATTTAGCATTCCTTGCAATGTCTTCAAGTATATATTTCCCTATTTTTTTATTTCATCCACAGCATTCACTGAATGAATTGTTTATCTCACTGTGTCAGAATGGTAAACAGTCAAAAAATGAATTCAAGATTATGATACAAACTGAACCTTTAATCTTATCAATTAAAGAAGTGCAAGTTAAATACTTGGAATTCATATATCAGATTTGATAGAAGTCTCTGTCTTGTATCATATAAATTATGTGCTACATCTCAGAAGCAGAAATCTTAACTTCCAGTATATAATTTTTTTAGCATATCTGAATAGATACCAAAGAAGCAGACTTTCTGTTCTCAGAAGGAAGATGACTAAAGATAAGATTTATCTCAGTCTGATCTTGCTCTGTGTGTATGTATTTTTCAACTTAGACAAGAATTACATTAGAAAATATGTATGCAAATTTTATTTTCCATAGTTCATAATTTAATTATTATCATAATTATCATTATAATAATTATTAATTTAATTATTAATTTATATATTATTTATTATATATTAATTTTATTATTGTTTAATTTCATTATTAGAATCAGAAATAATAAGATCATATGTTCTCTAAGCATATATAAACAAAATATATAAGAAAATATAATCATATATAACCTTACTTTATATGATAGGTACATACATATATATAAGTTCATAATAGAGGACTGTCTTTTGTTTGTTTTACATAGCTTAGCTTATTGATAGAAAATCATTTAGCTTGATAAGTATCTTCTCAATTCTGCAACTACTGCTTCCTTTCTTAAGACAAACTTACACAAAACTGGAAGAATCTTTTATATTCACTGCTTTGTTATTGTTACTTCTTTTCATATGAGAATGTATAGAAAAAGCTTGCTGATCTTGTGTGTATGCATGTTTTTTCTGTCGTCATCTTGTTCTTTTTCTTACTTAAAGACACTTCTTAAAACTAGCCTGCAACAGAAGTAAAATACCTTCATTTGTTAATTCGTTCATTTATTTAGTTATTGTGGCTGGTACCAGAGAATGGAAGTGTTGATGAATGCATTGTGTCTTTCAGAGTCACCACAGTCATCTTCATACTGCTCCTCTTTGGAACTACTTAGCACTGACTTGTCCCAGAGAAGATGCTGCAAGTAGTGAAAATTAAATCTGAATGTTTGTTGGTCACACTTGCACAGATTTCTTTCCATTCTGCTAAATACAAATTTTGTTTGAAGGATAAAAGACTCAGTTTAGTTGCATGTAATGGGAAAAAATGGACATCAGTTCTTTGAGTACATTCTACCACAGGTTTTACTGTATGACAAACTTGTTTAGAAATGTAGTGATGATCACATTATTGATTTGACTTGTTAATATTACCAGTTGCCATGTAGAATAATTAGGAATCATTCATCATTGTAGGGTAGTCTAGGATCTAGGCTCATAAAAAAAAGGTCCGAACTGTAGGGACACACCTCCTGCAGAAGCTAAAACTCCAGCAGACATTAAAATATTCTGGACAGATTTCGTTCATCACTAGTTTTCTACTGTATGTAGCTACAATCTCACAAATATTTACAAATCAACAGATGGCATGGGAGTGTAGCCTAGTGCAGTCCTTGCTGGTGCACTTAGGTTAGCTTGTTCAAGAATCATAGAATCCTTAGAGATGGCCTCCAGAAGTCTCTTCCAACTAGTCCAACTCCCCTGCAATGAACAGGGACAAGACAGCTAGATCAGGTTGCCCAGGGCCTTAACCAGCCTTGCCTTGAAAATTTCCAGGGATAGGGCATCAACCACAACACCAGGTAACCTGTTTCGGTGCCTCACCACCCTCACTGTAAAAGATTTTCTCCTTATATCTAACCTTAATCTACTCTCCCTGAACTTGAAGCCTTCCCCTTGTTCTATCACCACAGGCCCTGCTCAAGAGTCTGTTCCCTTCTTTCCTGTAGCTTCCCTTCAGATACTGAGAGGCCGCTATCAGGTCACCTCACAGCCTTCTCTTCTCCAGGCTGAAGAACCCAGCTCTCTCAGCCTGTCCTCGTAGGAGGGGTGTTCCATTACATTTTTGTGGCCCTTCTCTGGATGTGCTTCAACAGGTCCATGTCTATCCTGTACTGAGGACACCACATCTGGACTCAGTACTCCTGGTGAGGCGTCACCAGCGCAGAGGTGGGGGGCAGGATCACCTCCCTTGACCTGCTGGTCACGCATCTTGCAGCCTAGGATACGGTTGGCTTTCTGGGCAGCAAGGGTACATGGCTGGCTCTTGTCCAGCTTTCCATCCACCAGTACGTCCAAGTTTTTTTTGGCAGGGCTGCTCTCAATCCTTTCGTCCTCTATACCGGTAGTGGGGGTTGTCTTGACCCAGGTTGTTTTTTCCTGTACTTTTTTTTCCAGTTATTTCAGAAATTATAAATGCCAGAAGTAATTTTATTCTCTGAATTTATACAAGTTTTTGAATAAACTGACTGTAAGAGGTTACTTCTCCCTGTTCATCCTTGTCACAAATTACTATTTTCATGATTATCAAATGCAGATAATACCATTTTGAAGATTAATATTTATCTAAGATGTAATTAGTTTTCAGCTAAACCTTTTCAAGCTTCTTAGTTACATTATCTTAAGGATACTTTGGCACACTAGACATAGATGTCTCTCAGCAGTCTGACTTTTTTATTGATTCAGTACTCAACTTTGTGATGATGACGCTTAGTGTTTGTTTGGGATAACTTAAGTAAAGCCATTCAAACCAGCCATGGCTATAAGTATACTCCTCCTTAATTCTTTTTTCTTGTATGTTTAAAATATATACCAATTCATTAAATTTTAATGGATGATCCAAGCAGATCAGTGAGTAAAGAATTTCCACTGAAAAATAATGTTATGGGATTAAGCTTGTCATCCAATTTAAAGCAGAAGAGTAATTTGTTAAGTAAAAGCATACTTGACTACTAGTAGTTCTGTTGGCACAGAGCTTAATGTTGTGTGTATATTTATATGAGCTACCAAAAATCATTGTTTTTTTAAATAGAAAATAAAATGTTTATGCATAATGCAGGATGTTCAGTGAAATATTTTTAAAGGGATAGGATAGTACAGGTTTCCAAATTTTATGTAATAATAATTACATAAAATTATTATTACGGTACTGAATTCATAACACGGAGTATAATCAACATTTGATATTTGTAACTGAATATGTAAATCTGGAAATACGTAGAATTTCACATTAGGAACTCGGTTTTGTGAATAGAGCAGAGGCAAATATTCTCTCCTTTTTTAATAATATGTGTAAAAGCTGTTATGTGTTTCAGGGCTCACCTATTGCTGTAAAATTTGGTACAATCCAAACCAGAAGTTACATCTTTAATCTGTGTATCTAAACTACTTCATCTTTGAAGCTTTCAAAAAATAACTATATATTATATGTGTAATTAATATTGCACACAATGCTTTTACATCAGAGACATAGTTATAAACATTTTAAAATAAATAAGACAACATCTATGTGAACATATCAAATATACTTCTTTGTGGGAACAACCTCCATGCAGTGGCTCTAGAAAGCACAAATAATCAGATGAAGCTGTCTTAATGGGACAGCTGCAGTGCTTTCTCAGCCTCAGGAAGTCTTCCCTGTCCAGTAATCCTTGACTCATACATTTACATACAGAAAACCCAAGGCTGTTCTGCTGCATGTTCCAGTTTGGCAGCTCTGGTGTTCCTGTGGTTGTTTTGTTAGCCAGTTCAAGAAGTACTGATACTCCCAAATGTATATCTGGATGTTAAGCTTCCTGACCTAGCTTGGTGCTATCTGTACAGATAATATAAATTGTGTTCAAAGGCTTGTATGTGACAAGGTCAGCTTAAACCAGTTCTCTGTTTCCACTTCTGCCCACTGTCTTGTTCTGGCTTAAGTATTAAGAGTAACCTCGTGGTTATAGTATCAGACAATTGATGTGGGCTAAGACTTCTTTCACTTGCTGGGTTGCTTTGTATTCACTGGGTTAAAATAGCATCAAAAAGGTTTTAATGTGCCCGAAATCCCTAATCTGAGTTCGTATGCGACCTCATAAGTGCTTGCATCATATTCTTGCTTCATTTCATCCTTCATACACAATAGAATATTGTGTAATGTAATATCAACACAGTTTATGTGGGGTGGACGTAATTTTGTTATTAAGGTTCAGTCAATAACATGGATAGGAAGAATAAACACGTATATTTTAAAGAACTAAATCCAAAATTATTTTCACTCAACTGCGAGTGATAACTTTCCATGAAAATCGTCTCATCCTCCTCTGCTTTTGATCAGGTGTCTTTGTTTCTCAGGGTATATAAATGAGTTGATACGAGTATACTAGCATTACATGCAAGTCAGCACCTCAGAAATCTTGAAGTGCTGCCCATGCAGATGCATACAGCTGTGTTGCTTAGGAACAACCTTATTTCACAATTTATATGTACTCACGTTGAGTTTCAGCTGTCTCAAGGAGATAGTACTATGAGAACAGATTATTTTATACATTAAGAATGAAATGTAAGATACTCTTTGGTCTTGAAAGAACTCTAGCAAATTATATATAATGAGATTGTGAGGCTGATTGTGTAGCAAGTGCGGTGAGAAAAGAAGGGGCATGGTTGAAAGCTCTAGAAAGGAAGTATGCAGCTAGAATCACTACTGTTTCAAGATACTTTTTACTATTAAAAATCCTTTTGAAAGTAGTTCTATTGTGCTTGACCACTTGTTTTCCATTACTGGAATTACATAAAGAAACCACATTGTATTTGTCCACTTTCTGCTTCCTGTTCCTTGTTCATTTTAGCAAAAAATTAATTTAACTTGTGTCTGCAGAGCTTGTTCTGAGTTAAGTTGAAGAATAATCAATGCTATGATTGCTTACATGTTTGATTATAAAACATTTTAAGTGCATTTTGTGTAACATCTTGGGTAATTTTTCTTCCAAACCCTTACAGTTTCAGACATGTGACAAATCCCTGCCTAGCAGCAAACACAGAAAAATAATTGTCTGCCCATTGACACAGGAGAATTTAATCCATTACTGTACACTTTTACTATAAAATAAATCTTATTTGATTGCATGCTTTATTATAACAAGAAATTGTCATAGAAACTTTTGTGACTGCTTATTACAAAAGTTCCATTACCTGCATTACCTGGTGTTCTTTGCATATTAATACACTGGGTTACCAGCACTGAAAACACGTTTCGTTTTTTTTTTCTTGAATATAGTAGTGAAAGATTATTAGGCTGGCAGCTTGTTTTTCAGTCTCTGTCCTTCCCCAGCATTAGCTTGTGGAAAAAGTTTAGCTTCTGTTGATCAGTGAATAACTGTCTTGTGGTCACAACTGCCAATAAAGATTATTAGCAGAGGCCAGCTAACATCTAATGAGTGAGCGACCTTTCCTTAAAGCAGGATGCTTGTGACAGATAGTTCTAACAGGTAATAAGGATAGTAAAGGTTTTGTAACTTGTCGCTTTTACATGAAAAGTGATTAATTGTTCCCTCTTTTCTTTCTTCTGGTAATTTGAAGATTTCTTCTATTTCATTTCCTCTTGTGACTTCTCATTAATTTTGTGATTCTATTTCATTGAATCATTCAAAAGCTGTCAGCTGTTGTCAGTGGTCAGTGTGACTGTCTGCATTGGCTACCTTTCTTCTGTGTCCCCTTATTTACTACAACCTTGTAAAAAATACAGATGGTTTTATGTACTAGATATGATCAGATGGTGCCTTTCAGGCTGCAGAAGACCATGATGAGGCAGCTGTGTTTGCACTGAGTGCGTTCTAATCATTTAAATGTGTTGCATTTGACCTGCCAGCAACCAGTTCCATAAAACAGAAACCTGCAGGCAGATGTGATGGATAGGACAGTTCAGAAACTTCAGGAAGTTCTCCTGAGTTTATGCTTACAGCTCAGTTGTGCTGAAAACTGAAGTTGTGTAGATTATACCTGTTACCTGAGTAGAAAATGATAAAATATTTTACAGATTGATCATCGTTTAAGTTACTTGCAATAGGACATTTATTTAGATAGTATTTTTTGTGAGTTTTATTTACCCTGTTTGGTATTTCATTTGTCTTATAAAGATGACTTACCTATTTATAGTTTCATTTCTTGGTTCAGACTTCTCACCTTTCCAGGTCCAGTACTATCTTTAGTTTGGGAGCATAAACTTTTGTGGTGTATTTGTCATGATGTGTGGCACGCCCAGGGATAGCACAGGGGTCCACAAAGGTCTAACTTCAGGCGTAAGAGTCCACATTTAATGAAGATTCAGATACATCCTCTGCAGTGGAGTAAATGACTCAATTTCCATTTACATCACCAAAGTGACATGGCATATAAACCACAATGAGTAAGAATGAGTTTCTGTTAATGCTTGCTTTAAAAAATGAAGAATCATAGACTGGTTTGGGTTGGAAGGGACCTTTAAGACCATCTTCTTCCAACACCCCTTCTATAGGCAGGCACACCCCCCACTAGATGAGGTTGCTCAAAGCCCCATCCAGCCTGGCCTTAAATGCCTCCAGGAAAGGGGCATCCATAACCTCACTGGGCAACCTGTTCCAGTGTCTCGCCACCCTCACAGTAAAGAATTTCTTCCTAATAATCTAGTTTAAATCTATCCTCTTTCAGCTTAAAATCATTTCCCCTCGTCCCATCGCTACATGCCCATCTAAAATGTGCCTCCTCAGCTTTCCTGTAGGCCTCCTTCAGGTACTGGAAGGCCACTATACAGTCCCCCAGAGTGTGTGTGCAAGAACTTCTTTACGGTGAGGGTGACGGAGCACTGGAACAGGCTGCCCAAGGAGGTTGTGGAGTCTCCTTCTCTGCAGATATTCAAGACCCGCCTGGATGCCCACCTGTGCAACCTGGTGTAGGGAACCTGCTTTGGCAGGGGGGTTGGACTCGATGATCTCTGGAGGTCTATTCCAACCCCTATGATTCTATGATTCTGTGATTCTATGGTTCTCTTCTCCAGGCTGAAGAGCTCCAGCTCTCTCAGCCTGTCCCCATAGGGGAGGTGCTCTAGCCTTCCAGAAGAAAATATGCAGACTGTAATAATTTAATTTAAAAAGATAATGACTGCAGTACTTGTAAACCAACATTTTCTATTTAAAACCAACAAACGAGACACATAAACCCAAGGGGATAAGTGTATGATACCCACACCTAATGTCTGTTTTGGGCATAAGATTTGAAGAGCGTGTCTCCCTTATTTCTTGTGCTTGCAGTGGAGTCATGCATTTGTCTCTCTATGACAGTAGCATCGCAGTGTAACGATTGTGAAACGAGGCGCCCCGCACGTTGTGTTTACACGTATACGACGTCACAGGCGAAAAGGCATCGTGTCACACCCAGTCTTGGTGACGTACCTTGGTTCCGGCTCTATTTTCAGCCGGTTGCCGGGCAGATTTGCACAGGCCTCCTGGTGGTGACTCAGCTACGCGCTTACAGATTGGTTGATGCAAAGCGACTCTTCCGCAGCCAATCCCGAGCGGGTATGCAAATTTCCTGTCGTCCTATGCAGTCAGCCTGAGGAAGCCAAGGCTCCGCTCCTTGCGGAGCTGGTGCAGAGCAGAGCGGCTGCGGGGGTTCCATTCTGGCTGCTTTCGGCATTGAAAGGACAGACCATCATTCCATGTGAAAAAGAGCCAGCAGCCTTCCACCTCCCCCAGATGGAAACATTATGGAAAGTCTCCACCACGTTTTAATTAGCTGAAATTATGGAAGCTGGGTCCTTCACATCTTGAAGACTTCTTCCCCTCAGTCAGATGTGATGAATTTGAGAGTTCAGCAGTGATTTGTTTGTGGAAGCTGTGGTTTAAACAAGTCCAGTAAGAAAACAAACAAAAAAAGGCAGCACATCACTATACCTTCCCTAGAAGTCGTATACATAATACTTTATAATAACCAGCAATTCCCACAAAGAACTGACCAGCTAGTGTTTTAGGTGTATTTTATAATCTTGTTCTTTGCCACTGAGAAAACAGAGTCTTTGCAAAGAACTTCTAAATGTTTGTATGTATGGAAAGCATTTAATGCCTTTTAAAATCAGCATCACTTTTTTTTGTGGCTCGTTCCCTTATAGCATTTGGTAAATGACATTTGATGTCACTTAACAGTGGCGCCCTGATTTCAGAGGATGAGGCTGATGCCAGGTTGCAAATGTTTGAAAGCCAGTTGCATCACGCAGCTGTATATCCTTAGTCTGTCAGATTATCACTTGAAAATTCATGAAAGGACAAAAGACTGGATTTTATAACGTATAGAAAAACTGAAATGTGAATTGAAGATTTTGCATTACTTTTATAATTTTCTCATTTTCTTTTTTCTTCTGCCTACGTGTATATGAATAATTAATCCAGGTTCTTCAGGATTTCATTTTGCACTATCAGAAGTTGTGTAAATTTTACATTGTGAATGCCTTGTGGCAGTTAGGGTCACTTCTGTGGAATTATTAGTTCTGCCTCGTATTTAGAATATTTTAATTGCTAGTTCTGTGCCAAAGACATAACTGGTGTGTGGAGCCAGGAGTTGGACTTGATGATCCTTGTCGGTCCCTTTCAGCTCAGGATGTTCTCTGATTCTGTGATATATAATAAAACATTTCACAAATTTATGTGAAAATGCACAAATTAAACTTTATATAAAATTTGAGTTCATTTTTAGAGAAAGAAACATACTTAGTGCTTTAGCTTCTGCTAAAAAACAACTCTCTTAAGGATGTTGAATTTTGGTGTTACAGAAATTGAAACATCAGTACTTCTTTAGCATTTGAAGATCTCCCAGCTGAATTGAAAGCTGATGTTTTGAGTTGTTGATAAAAGTTGAAATCTCTAACACCTTGGTAAGAAGACAGAAAGTGTCTACCACCGTTGCTCTGGCTGAGTTCTACTCAAGCAATTTTACTCCAAGAGAGTAATGATCGAAGTGATGCTTATAATTAGTGAAGACAACAAAGCTCTGTTTGCTTCTTTTAGAACAAGGTTCAGAGCTTAAACTTAATGTCTTTTAAAGACTGGTGATTCTGACATAGTGAAGTCATTTGTATGAGACTAACTGGAATATTTAACTAAAATATTGTCTAAAAATATTCTCGTTTTTCTTTTTTTCATTATCTAAATGTCATGTTTTACTGAGCTGGTTCTTCAAAGGGCAGAGTGCAAGCGCAATCCCCGCTGCTTCCAAGGCAGAGGTCACATTAGTCATAAGGAATAACTCCATTTTGATGCTCCTATTGGAATGCTAGATGAACACAGGCACTGCCCAGTCATGGAGGAGGCTAAAAACTGCCATGCTTGAGCTTAGACGGGTTCCCAGCAGTTTTATGATTCAACACTTCAGTGTAACAGAAACTCAGTTGTCTTGTCTGAAAAAATGGACATGTTGCCCAGTGTGCAATAGGTCAATAAGCACATGCTCAGGAGTGACATTGCTAATTTGTTTCAGATTTGTGCAGGCCTGGGTGCTCTGTGCTTTCCCACTTCATCCACTTAAAAGAGCCCTTATGCGTTAAAAATACCCTCTGACTGCACTCAACGGCTAACACTGTTGTAAACTCCAGCTCTTAAGTAGAAACTCCCTAACTTCCCTTTGCCTGACGTCACTTTCTAGCTCTTCGGTTCCTTGCTCACCTGGTAAAGCGTTTCGTATCCTACAGTTCTCGTGCATGGTCTCATGGGCTTTTGTTGCTGGGTGGAAGGTGAAGAGCCGCTGTCTGATTGGCTGCTCCATTCAGCCAATCAGAGGCTGGTGCTCGGTCCCCGGGCTGGGCCGAGGCTGCCGCCTGGCTGCCTGTGCGGGAGCTGAGGGCGGCTGCGCGGGTTTCTCCCTCTGCGGTGTGCTGGAAAAACTACAGCTGCTGCAGCAGGAAATGCTGGTCGGTGTCGAAACGGACACTGCTAGTCCCTTCTCTAAATACGGCAAAGAAATAAGCTAGAGCCTTAATTAAAGTGAAACTCGGCTTGCTGTATGTAGAGTAGGTGAAATAGGACACGGGGTGATGTAATTTCCCTCAGAAAATGGCACATTCTTCTTTAGTTCTGTTCAGCCAACACTCATGTATTATTAGCCTAAAAAGGAGAAAAATTCATTACCTGTGGTGAGCTAGAAAAAATACTGTTTTCACTTACTGTATGTCCTCAGCTATGTTTATTATATCTTTTATATATTAAGATATAGCTGTTTATGGATCTTAAGTGCTGGTGTTGTGCATACAGTGTGATAAACAGACAAGCGTTAGCGGCATCAAAAGATACGACTGGCGTTATTTTTCAGCATATGTTCTGGAAAAATATCAGTTTATTTTTTCTTCTTTGAAAATGGTTCTTAGATTTATGACAACTTGCATTAAGTTATATTGCTAGAGATTATTTCAACTGAAAACTGCTTCTTATGAGCTGCTGTTTAAGAGGTAGGTTTTGTGCATTGCTTTGATTCTCGGGGACTCTTCCATCTAGAACAGTGTAGTCCTGATCATGAGCTGTCTCCATTTCACTGATTTTGCTGTGCTACGTTTTACGTAGACTTGCATACTGGGGCACTGCTTTTCTTGATGAAAGGCTTTTCACTCCCTTTATATAGTTTTTGTGTTTTTGCAAATGTTTTATGGTTGCAGTGCTTTTGGCCAGCACTGCATAAACTAGGATGTGCAAATGCTGTTCTAGACTGATGATCTTATGCAAAGCCCATTGAGCACGACTGCAGCTTTCTTCCCCCTAGTGTGTTTCCATAACCTTCTCTTTGTCCGCTGCCTGTTGCCAGGCAGGATTCAGGCAGCTGCTTGCTGATTGGCTGATATTGAGCATATCCTGTATTGCTCCTATGAGCACACGATTATAGGCTGGTCCATTGCAGCTAAGCTAATACCTTCCTTTGTTGTTGTAGAGCTGCAATCTCTTTGCAGACTAATAATAATAAGGTATATATAGAGGGAAGTGGGGGGGAAGGCTTTCTGGTTGGCTGAAAGAAAAGCCTTTTGTATATTAACTACACTGGCACATTTTGGTTTTGCTGTGTATTGTATATTTGGTAATGGGAAATATTTGCAGATTTATTATTGGAAGGAGGTGCCTGACGGTGTGTTTTCTTGTAATCCTGAAGTACATATGACTTTCAAAATTAAAGTGAAGAATTCTTACAGAACAAATATTTACGGTATTTTGTGTTTCAAAATTGATTATTTTTCTGGTGAACTTTATTTAAAAACAAAAACACGCAAAATCTACATATTTATTTACAGAATTTAACCCTTACACGCTTAGCTCTACGTGCAGGACTCATTGTGTACTGCACTATATGAATGTCTTTTCTTGGGATAAAAGGTACCCCTTCATTGGTTTGTGTCCCTCATGACCAAGTTACAAATGTGATGAGTAAAAACTGAGACTACCGAAATATCATGAGTGAAATGTATAGCAAATATAGCTAAACTTTAAATTAGTTGTTGAGTTTAAAATGAAATGCATTAATTTTTAAAACAGTGAGAGTTTTAAGTGTATTTGTGCAAGTCTGAATTCATATAACCTGCTCTGAAAGGCAACCAGTTTACCGCTTTGAAAGACTGGAAGGCAAGTATTTATAAGGTGATTGCTTATTGGCTTGCACATACACAACCAAACCTGTCTGAACTGGTTACTGATTTATTTGTATCTTATTTTATTGAGCTCTCACATGAGATCTGTTATTTGACTGCAGTGTGCTCCCTTGTGGGTACAGCTGGAAACATTTTAAGTCTGGTCTGCAGTGATACGTGATACTTAACCAGCATTTAGTTTTTGTCTTTTAATATCACCTATGTTTATAGTTCTGTAGCTTTTTTGGGGTATTCTTTGGTTGCAAAAGATTGTGAGATTGAGCTGAAAATATACACGAGTTATTCAAATAACTGTCTGACAGTGGAATTTTGTAAGATTTTTTTTTTACAGGTTCACTGTAGAATTGTATTACAGCTTTGTCTTTTTTTTTTTTTTATAATATCATTAGCTGTAAATAAAACACCTTTTTTTGAGATGTATTAGAAACTTGAGCTTATTGCCTTGGTATTTTTGTTCTAAGAGAAAAGATGCATCGATATAAAAAGGTATTGTGATGTTTGAATTTAAACTGTTACTTTTGGCAAATTTGAAAAGGAAGTGTAATTCATTATACTTTATGTTATACATATATATATGAATGAAAGATGGTTAATTAAGGAAACTAGAGAACAGAAATACTATTTTGCTTTAAGTTACGTTTTGTTATTATACAAATGATGCATTTATGAACTTGATTTTAAGTTTTGTGTGAGAATTTTTATTAATCTGTTAAAATATCATTTGATCACAGTAAGATTGTAAATTTTGTGGTATGTGAAGTTTCAAAGACGTAAGTTCTGTGTAGTGCTCATAGAATAAAGCATTGTATTTAGGGAAGTCACATACTTTTTTTTCTTAATTTTGAGTGTGAGGTGCTGTGTCTTTGTAATAGATTAGCAGAAGGCTTACTAGTCACTTCACCTATCACAAGCCCTAAGAAATGTTCAAGGTTAGCCAAGCCTGGGCATTCTTCTCCCCCCCCGAACTGGCTCTATGTATCAGTAACAGCATGCATGTTGAAGGGTATTACACTCATAGAGCCGTGAGTATGATGATCAGTGCTGTATTATGTGGCAACCTGATGCATGCTTTTAAAGTGATGTGAAAAAAAACTTCCTTCTCATGTTCTCAAGAAGAAGGAAGGGCATATGCTTTCAAAAATTTCGTGCTTCTAAAATACATGCTTCTGAAGCACGCATGTATCTGGAGTAGGTTTTTCTATGCTTGTCCTCACTTCAAGACTGTGTTAAATTACTGTGTTACTTGTATTCTGTTCTTGAGGAATATGAAGATATTGTATTAGCATGCAGACAGCCTTGAAAAGCTACTAACAAGTTACCTGCAGTTTTTGTGTGTGATAGGAAGTGGATATGGGACGAGAGCATTTTCTAAGAATGTGTAACCTGATTTTTCAAATCAGTGTTGCATTTTGCTCCCACTAGTGGCAGTAAAAGTCATAGACAGCCATGTCCAGAAACTTGTTCAGACATGCAGAAATGCGTATCTTAACAGTATAGTTGTGAGTCTATAAGCAGCTGATAAAGTCTTTGAAGGTCTGTTGGATCTGTTGCCAAGGTGTGCATGCATCTGTTATTTAAGCACTGTCGGTTATACAAATACAAGAATTCTGGATTGTCAAGAAAAAAATGGAAATAATGTGGAAGGAAATCTCAATGCTTGTAAGGAATGGAAAAAAATACATCTCTTACCATTTTATGATAATAGAAGTGATAGAAGCCTTTGCTCGTATAGTACGATATGTTGTGGTTGTAAGATCTAGAATTTTATCTTGATACTTGAACTTGTACCTTAGAGTATATATTCATCTTATGTCTTAAAATATCCTAGTTTAGCAGAATAGAAATGCTGAATAATTTCCTTCATGAAAAAAAAGCTGTTTAGAGTAGTCTTTCATCAGAGGTATCTGATGAAAGACTACCAAAGACTACCAAAAAAATAGAAATAGAAGCTAAAGCACCTATGAAAAGACACAGAGCTTGACAGCTCTAATCTACTGAAGAGAAGGCTGAAGGACAGTCATACAGCTATTTAATAGTTGTAGACAAGCCTGCTTATGAAGAGCGCAGATCCAAACTGTTCCTGTAGTGCTGTAGAATGGTACCAAGGTGCAGTGGCCAAGAGTTACATACAGCATGGGAGGTTCAGGCTGGAAAAAAAAATTCCCCAAGAGGGATTAGTGCATCACTGGAACAGGTTACTTTTCAGCCATTGCTCCTTGTGCTATCACTGCACACCACGGAGAAGAGCCTGATCTCATCCATTTGCCTCTCACCTCCCTTTAGATGTTTATAAACATTAATCAACCCCCCCTCAATCTTCCTTTCTTCAGGCTGAGCAGATCCAGACCGCTCAGTCTTTTCTCGTATGGGAGATGCTTCAGGCCCTTTATCATGTTTGTAACCCTCTGCTGGACTCTTTCTAGGAGGTGCCTGTCTTTTTAGAACTGGGGTGCCCAGAAGTGGACACAGTAGTCTTAAGTGTGACCTCACAAGGGCAGAGTAGAGGAAGAGGATCACCTCTCTCAGCCTTCTGGCCACACTTTGTTAATGTACCCCCAGGATACCATTGGCCTTCTTGGCCACAAGAGCACAGTACTGGCTTACGGCCAACCAGATTAATCAATTAATGCTGAAGCATATAATCTGTTAGTCTGAAGTGGAATAGATGTTAATACCTATCTCAGCTGATGCAGCTTAATCTGACCCAAACGCATAAACACTTTATTCTCAGAGGTGAAATGCTTGACTAGATGATCCTGAGAGGTTTCTTGTAAAAGAACTGCTTTATTTCATTACAAATTCTTTCAATAAATTGAAATTTTGTTAGTTATTTGATATAATTATCTTTGTAGTTTATTCCAGTTGTGGTTGGTTTTGTTTTTGATTTAAATTTGTCTGAAACTCTTGACATTAAGTAGATTTAGAAAGGTAAAATAATTATCAACTAATAGGGCAAGACAGTATCTGTTTTGGAAGAAGAGTGTGCTTGCTTTTACGTTGGCCCAGTACCCTTTCTAGTTGAAACTTAATCATATCTCTGCTGGAATGATATTAAACTGATTAGTCTGTGTTACTACATGTCATTAAAGTAATTGTGTCATCTCAGTGATCTTTACATGCCTGTATTTGTTTAGCATACGTAGAAATTTGCACTTGCTTTTCATGAGGAGAAACAAAATTTAATCATTTTGTCAGTTGTTTTGGATTTTGTAGATAGTTATACCAGTTTGCTTTAAAGTGCGCAAAAGCAAATTTCAGCTGGTCTTTTTTTAAAATGCCTGTAATAATAATAATAATAAGATAATGGCCTTCACAAGTCTTACAGAACTTTTTTTTTTTTAAGGGTCAAGATGGATAGCACAGATGAACCTCAGAAAAAAGTCTTCAAAGCACGAAAAACAATGAGAGCAAGTGATCGACAACAACTTGAGGCTGTCTATAAGGCTAAGGAAGATCTGCTGAAGACAGCTGAAGTTAAACTGTTAAATGGAAAGCACGAGAATGGAGATTCTGATTTAAATTCTCCTTTAAGCAATACAGACTGTACAGAGGACAAGAGGGAAGTTAATGGCCTAGTGGATTCTAATGAAATTAGTGAAATCAAAAGACCTGAAAGTAGGGCAGAAAGTATAGTCTGTGACCTAGAACCTAAACCTCTCTCTCCAGAGGATGTTAATCATGAACAAGATACTGATATTGCATTAGTTTGTGAGGCTGAAAACAGAGTGCTTGGTAGCAATAAAGTTAACTTCCATGAAGAAAATAACATAGAAGATCATTTGGACCAAAGAGAGAGTGACAGTCCATCAGAAGGTGAAAATAAATCAAACTGTGATAATAGCTCCTCTCCGGAGGAGAAAGGAAAAACAAATGACTTAACTATTATTTCTAATTCACCTGTTGAAGAGAAAAAGAAGGCTGGAGAAGTAATTCTTGAAGATTCTGCTGGGGAAGAGGCTATCTCTAGCAGTATGGAAACTGACCAGGAACCAAAAAACGAAAGAGATGGCACTGCAGATCTTTCAGAAACCATAGTTGAGAAGGCAGTAGATGAGTCAAGTGAAAGTATCCTGGAGAATACTGACTCTATGGAAGCAGATGAAATTATTCCAATTTTGGAAAAACTCGCTCCTGCTGAAGACGAGATGGGCTGTTTTTCTAAAAGTTCTCTGCTTCCGGTGGATGACACAGCCCCAGATTTAGAAGAGAAGATGGACAACTGTTTGGGTTCACCATTGAAGCAGGAAAGCAATGAAAGTCTGCCAAAAGAGGCTTTCTTAGTACTGTCTGACGAAGAGGATCCTTGTGATGAGAGGGAGCACACTGAAGTGATACTACCAAACAAGCCAGGTCTTCCAGGTAAGAGTTTTTTAAATTGGTAGCTTTGATTCAAGCCTGGGATTTTGTTCATTTATTAAAATGACGTATGTTTGACGTGTTTCTAAGTCAGTGTTTAAGAATTACAGTCTTTTGGGTATATACAGGGGGATTATGCAGGTGTTTCCTCCTAACGATATCTTTGAAGTAATGAATTTTAGGAGCGTGTGAAAATCATATCAGTGTCTTTGTAATTGAAGGTAATAAACTGTATTTAGTGAAGTAATGAGCTTTTTAATTATTACCAGTATTCTTTAGCATTGCTGGTGTGAGCATTTGTTCTCACATTAGTATTGTGGGCAGCAAATGAAGAACTTGAAAGGCATCAAAACGATACTTTATCATAGATAAACTCATAAAAGCAATAAAGAGAGAAGGTCTTGCCAACACCTGACCTAAGATCAGTATTAATTTTTGACACGTTCATGGTATTTTTCTTCCCTGTTGCCCTTCCTAAAAAGAAAGAAAAAGAAGTGTTAAATTGGATTTTTGTCACACACAAGCATTCAATAAATCAAACAGTATTCCAGTTCATACCTTTCTCTCTCTCTTGTTTTTTGTGTAACTATTTTTGTTTAAGGATTCTACTCTGGCAGCGTATATTCCTGTAGTGAGTTTAAGTCAGGCATATTCTGAATGTAGAAAACTTTCAAACTCTGCATCCAGACTTTAAATATATTGTCATATCTACAGATAAAAGTAGCATTTTTGTATCATAATATCATTCTTGTTCTTTCTGTAACTCGCATTCTCAGGTAATTGCAGGAAAAAGTAGAACCAATTCACCAGTTCTTACTTTGTTTGCATGCTCAAATAAGCATGTTCAGAGGCCTAACAAAAGACAGTCTTACCCACTACTTTTATGTAGTTTTGTGATTTGAGGGATGGAATTTGTGGCTGAGAAAGACTGAAATTAGCGCCAAAAATGATCACCCCATCACTCTTCATAAACTGGTGAGAGGGATGGAAGAATATAAAAGGGAGTAATTGCCAGATGTGGTACAGGATTTGTTGGAAAAGAAATGTACTAATTTATTGTTCCTAAGGAGAGGAAAGGATTTCAGCTTTCTTCTACATGTGCATAAATTTTAAGAATGAAAACATGCTAATAATCCAGACATAGCATAACACCCATTTGTTTCAAATTTCTTTCACCAAATGATGATACTATTAGAAAGGTTTCAGAAAAAAATCACATCATCTAGGTTATTTTCATGTCATTTAACTTTATTTAACTCATAGAGGTTTTATCTGACTTTTATCTGGTGACTGTGGCAACTGGTTGACATTCAAAAGCATTAAGCATATGTAGCTGGTACTTCAGTCTTTTCATGCAGTTAGCAGAACCAGCAGATAAATTCTTGATGTTAAACTGATGTTCTCTGCTCTCTTGTTGCAGTCACGCAGTTTTGTATGCATAAGTATTTTGGGGACATGGAGCACTGTGTCTTACTGTCTCACTTGTGACAAAATAAAGCTAATAAATAATTTATGGATGTATTGTCATTGCTCTCTACTTGTAGTTAAAGAAAGCTATAGCTTCAAGCTGTGTAGTTCTTAGCTTTTTATGAAACAGTGACCACACTAAGCCAAATCTATTCATTCATGCTTGACTGAGTAGAATTTCAAGAGATTCATCAAGATCAAGCTAGCTTTGTTTACGGGAAGTTAGCACTTATCCTTTCTTACTTCTATTTTACTGATGATGAAACTGTCTTTCACTAACTTGTAATAGCAGTATGGGTCTTAAGTAAATAACTGAAGACAGGCAGATGAGAATGTCTTTCTAGCTGTGTTTCAGACTTACTCCTTTTCTGGTGCTAACCTTAAAATTTATGCCAATTAAAAGCAGAAATAATTGGTTCCATGGTCTCTTTATAGAATTTTATTTGGGCATTAAAATCCACGTTCCTCTGGAATTGCAAAAGTGATACCACTGTTTAAGTAAGATCTTCCAGAAGATATTTGGGGGTGGGATATGGCGAAGGGAGAAGAATACTGTGTGTACTTGTGTAGAAGTTGTAGCGCATTATGAGTCCCTTCTCTTAAATATATGTTACAACTAAATTAGTGATTGTTGTTCTTAATCACAGTTTAAGGTTTCTCTTATTGGAAATGAATGAACTTAGGATAACTAGGTGGCTTTTTTTTTTCCCCATCTTAATCAGAAAGAAGCAAACTGTGGTCACAGAGGAATCTCAGCTCTGAAGCAAAAGGCTATAAGTGAATATTGAATATTGGACTGCTATTTGCAGAAGCCTAAAATGATTGTATACAGCAGTATTTTTCTCTGTTTTGGACAGAATAATTTCTTAACTTGTAATTTTCTATTGACTATAACAGTTCAAGATTCCTATAGTTGCATGAATATAACTGTTCCTAAAAAGAATATTGGCCACTGAAATGTACTGTTTCATTAACTAGTGGTCACATGTTGATTTCTTCGTGCTAAGCTTCTTAAAGCTTGCCCATTAAGTTGCCAAGGGAGCTCAAATTTTTCCAAATAATAAATTCTACTTGAATTATATTGAGGAAATCTTCTGAGTACCATTTTGTGCTAAATGTAACAGGGCTTTAATACAAAAATTCAGTAGTCCTTTTACCAATTTGTGTATTTCAGTAACAAATAGCAGAGAGGCTGTCAGGACCAGAAACAATATTGTATGAGAAACCAGGTGGATAGAGTAAATGACTTGTGTACAGTCAACGAAGTACAGCTGGAGAGAGTATCGTAGTGAGACAGCAAAGGAACAGACAGAGAAGGAATGCTCACTCGTATCCAAAGATTTAGGCTCATGATGAAAAACTCCACATAGGTGTGATCTCTAGAAAGAGATCCTTCCCCAGTGTTAGTCAGCCGTTAAATGAGGTCTTCCAGTCACACAGGTGAATTGCCTTCACCTGTGCTCCCACGGCTGACCCAGTCCTTGCCTCAGGTGATCAATCAGTGGTTCAGGCCGTGACTCAACAGTTCCCATACAACTTGTAACATAGGTACTAACTTTCAGAAAGCGCCTGTTAAAATGATATCTATGGAGATGGCATTAAGAATACCATCTTGGATATATGTGGAAGCTGTTCATTTAAATAGTAAAGCCTTTGACAGGATGTGGAAGAGAGCTAGCATGGCTAAGCACTAATGTAAAGAATGGTTTTCCTCAAATGGGAAGATAAGTAGCATTTGTTTTTCAAGTAGAGTTAGTATATATAATAGTTACAGTGACACTTAACATTTCTATAATGGTAGGTCACACCTTCAAAAACCTTGGGGCTCTTTTGTTGCATAAAGAAGCACATGGCAAGGAAGATCTGATTGAAGTATATGATTATTTCTGATATCCAAACACAATGATTTCTTACCAAGAATGTACAGAAAATGAATGGTTTGGGGATAGAATGGAAAGTACTCACAGAGGGAATAATCTGTTGAAGGACAGAAAGAAAATCCACAGAGATTTGTTCTGGAGACTGCCTTGAGCAACAGATTCATAATTTATTGAAAATGAAGGGTCATTACTAAGGTGACAGTTTGCTGATGATACTATGAAAAGCTGCAGAAGAATTTTACAGTAACTCGAATATAAAAATGTGAGAATCTCACTGAGGTTAACTGCCAAGTGATGTGTGAGTACAAAAGCGTTCATAACTTGATAGAAAGAGCTAGCCACTCGAGTGATTTTCCAGGATTATATTAGGTAGTTTTATGAAATCATTGATTTGGTAAAAGTTGACAAAAGCAAAAAGCAAATAAAGAACGCTGAGAATAAATGAAGAAATAGAGGAAAACACCAAGGTTTAATATTTTTTGTGACTGGGCAATGTCCTTGTATTTTTTTCTTATTCCATTGCAATTCTTTTACATTGGAGCTTTACTAGAAGGTCCTTGTCGACCCATGCTGGTGTTCTTCCATGCTGGTTCTACATTCTGCACATTAAAATGGACTATTTGCATGCTTTGAGTTGGCTGTCCTTGAAGAACAGCTAGCTCTCCTGGGCCCCTTTTCTCTCCAGGGCAGCCCCCCACTGGATACTACCAAGTACAGTCTGAACAACTTAAGAACTGCTCTCCTGAAGGCACAGGCTAGACTGTTCTTTCTTCTGCTGACTTCTTGCAAGATTATAAATTCCACAATCACATGGTTCTTGCAGCTGAACTTACTACTGACTTTGGTGCCCTGGACCAGTTCTTCCTTGTTTGTGAATAACAAACCTACCAGAGCATCTCCGCTAGTTGTCTCAGTAATTGCCTACGTCAGAAAATTGCCTTCAGTGTGCTCCAGAAACCACCTGGATTGTGCTCAGTCTTACAGCCCTTCCAGTTAAAAGTACATCTGTGAGTCCTCAGGCCTGGTATTATGTGAGATGGCACCATTGACTTGTTCTCTTTGATCAGGTAGTTTGTGATGAGTGGCTACCACAATCCTGCATGCATTACTTTGCCATTTGTGGTCCTGAAATGCTCAGCCATCCTATTGCCTGGCCCCGTGGTAAAATTCAGAGCATCCGCTACATAAAGCATTACTACTGCTCAGCCTTTCCAGCTTGTCCTTCATGAAGAACGTGTTCATCTATTCTAACGCTGTAGTCAGTTGTTATCCCACTATGTCTCTAACTCAATGAAATTGCAACTTTGCAACTGTGTAGGGGACTAGTAATTCCCTCTGGTTGTTTCCTATGCTGCATATGTTACCCATAGTGTACAGATACTTTAGATGAGCCCTGAGTCATGGTGTTTTTAGAAGGAAAATGCAAGCATCTTCCCTGTGATGCTGTTCCCTAGATGTTTCCTCACTACCTCCCATACCTTAATTTCAGGCTATGGTAACTGTTCTCTACCATACCTGGTTTCCTTATTAGGTTAGCACATCTGCTTGCAGAACTGTTTTCCTCTGTTAGATGAATTCAGTCTATGTTCAGAAATTCTGGATCCTCAAATTACCACACCTGTAGATGCGAACAGCTTGTCTGCAGCACCTGTCAGTGAAGTCAGGTGTTGATCTACTGAATGCATGTGCTCTTTCCTTCCTTCCTCACCTCACTGTTTGTTTGGAGGATTGGTGATAATTCTACCTGGAGATCTGTGTCTCACACCTTTTCTTGAAAAGCTTCATTGTCACTCTTGTTAGGCTTAGAATTAGTTCTGGCAGTATCAAGGGTGCCTGTGTGGATGGGCAGTAGGAGGTAATAACTAGCTGAGCATTGTTAGAGTCTTTACAACACTGAGGATGTGGGCTCTCAGCAAATGTGAGTCATCTGGACAGTTGTTAGATGGGTGCCTCCTGAAGGAGGGAGTTCCTGAAAACTGTCTATCATTGGTCTTTCCTTCATGCAGGTAGTTTCAGACTTAGTTGGCTCTGGTGCCATCCTTGATGTAGTATGCTCATCTTTCTTCGTGTGTTCCCAAGGTACTGTAACTAACTGCTCAGTAACTGCAGATTTGCAGGTGGAGCAACTGTGAGATTGGATCAGGCTGCTCAGGACTTGATCCAGTTAGGTGAACCTCTCTCAGTAACCTCCTCTAGTAATTGTCTGCTTGTTGGAATTCCTTTTATCACTTGGAGTATCTTTATGCTTGCAAATGTTCTCTCTTCCTTTGCCATGGACCTTTACACAGGGACTGACTCCATCTTCTCAATAGCCCCCTTATAGATATTGAGAAGCTATAATGTCTCATTAAGCTTTGTTTTCTCTGTGTTGAACAAGCCCAGCTCCCTCAGCTTCCTTCACAGACCTCAACCCCTTAACCATCTCTTGCTCCTTGCTGAGAGCAATGGCACAATGAGCACAAAGTAAAGGATAAAATCACTTCCAACGATATGCTGCCTATGTGTCCTGGTTTCAGGTGGGACAAAGTTGATATTTTTATTAATAGTGTCTGATACGATGCTATGTTTTGGCTTCGGGAGAGAAGGAATGTTGATAACACATGGATATTTTAGTTATTGCTGATCAGTGGCTTCAGGGAGCCAAGAATGTTTGAACTTCTTATACTGCCCTGCCAGCAAAGGGTAGTTGAGGGGTCGGAAGGAGCTGGGAGGGGACAGAACCAGGACAGCTGACCTAAACTGGCCAAAGGGATTTTCCATACTGTATAATATCATGAGAAGAGGCTTCAAAAACTGTGGGGAGTTGGCTGGAGTGGCTGCCATTGCTTGAGGGCTGGCTGGACATTAGTTGGTGAGCAGTAAGCACTTTCATTGTGCATCACTTGTTTTGTAAATGAAAATAGGAATGATAATAATGTATCTTTTCTCTTTCTGTTCTCTCTTAGTAAATAGTTTTTTTATCTCAACTACTTCGTGTTTTTTTTTTCCCTCGATCTCTCCCTCATCTCACTATGGGGGGGGGGAAGTGAATGAATGACTGTATGTACTTAGCTGCCTTCTGGGTAAACCACAGCACAGTGTTTCTGTGAATACAGCTCAGGATGTTGTTGGCTTCCTTTGGTGCCAGGGCATGCTGCTGTGTCACGTTTGGCTTGCTGCCTATGCAAATCCTCAAAGCAGAGCTGTTGCCTAGCCCTGTGGGCCTCAGCCCTCATGTGCCATTGCAAGGGCTCTCCCTTCCCAGGCCCGTGACTTAGTAGTTGTTGAATATCTAACACCCATTTCTCCAGCTTGTTTAGGTCATTATGGTTCCTTTGAAAAATAAATAAGAGAACTCTCAATACAAGTAACTTTTTAAAGCATATGAAAACAGTTGTACTTGACAATCTTGCAGGTCTTTTCTAACATAGATTCTGTGATTCTGAAAACACTTTGACTGTAAAAAAGGAATTGAAAGAACCTCTTGACTGTACCTTTGCTTGGAATTTAGGTTGAGGAATGTGTCATGGTGCTGTGGATTTTTTGGATACTGAAACTTCTAACTTGGAAATGTACTTAGGCACATAATCACTCCTTCAGTGTGTATGCAGCTCTGCCTTAGGAAGAGCAAAGCTGTTTTTCTGAGTATTAGCCAGTATTTATGATATACCCTGTAAATTAAAGTGTAAATTACTTTGTAATGAGCTTGATGTTATTGCTGGATCAAGATTGGGGTCTGACAGGCATACTGTATTACTCTGGAAGATTTCTGTGCATAAAAATTTATGTGCAGAGGGTGATGCTGTGCTTAGTTTTGTGTTTCAGGAAAATTTGGAATAGGAAACATGAAAATCAATATAAATCTTTTTAGTCTGTGTAATCAAGAGTGAAACAATGTTCATGTAACACACCATTTTGAGAAATACCTAGAAAGCACACTGAATGCATTTAAGATACCATCAGTGTTCTTGCAATAGCAGTCAGCTAGAGGTCCTTAGCAGTTACATAACGGCTCACACAAAAAAGTTGTAGTATCTACAGCGGATGAGGATCTGAGGTAGTGATTGCTGGAGAACTGTTGTGTTGACACAGTACTCTGTGTGATACAAAGCAGATAAATATCAGCAGACCTATGCCTAATATGCTTCCTGCTTAAAATTCCTTTTTAAAATCAGGCTTGTATCTTGCTGCCTTTAGAGATGCATGTTTTCACAAGTTTGCACGTGTTGTTATAAAGTTCATATGGCTGTCAGATTTTTTCTTTGCATTGTAGGAAAAAAAACTTTCCCATTTTATTTGCTAGATTCAAGACTACATGGCATACATTAGCCACACTCTTCATATAATGATAGTACAGTCCAGGCTAAAAAGGACTTTGAAAAATCATCAGGCTCAACTTTTTGTGGAAAATGAAAGCATAGATGAAATAATTAAGTCTAGTTGCATCTCAGAAAACTCCAGTGATGAGAATTCTACCATATCCTTGGTGATGTTGTGCCAGTGATGAATCTCATTTAAAAAAAAAACATAATTCTTAAACCAAGTCAAAACTTTCTCCCAGAACAACTTTTACCCATCTCCCTGTGTCTTCTTGTACAGTCAACAAATGCACAGTTGGAGGTTAGGATGGTACTTTACAGGTGTTATAGTTGGAAAGATTATCATGGTGGAAAAGAGATAATCAAAGAAGAAATGCCCACCCGTATCCAAGGATCTAGGCTTGCAGTGGGAAACTCCAAAAAGGAGGGATCTCCAGAAAGAGATCCTTCCCCAGTGACAGTCAGCCCTTAAATGGGGTCTAGGAGGGATGGAGCCAGGCTCCAACCCTTCCGGTCGCACAGCTGAATTGCCTTCACCTGTCCTCCTGTGGCTGACCCAGTCCTTGCCTCAGGTGATCAAGCAGTGATTCAGGCCGTGACTCAGCAGTTCCCTAACACTTCTCCATGTGGCTGCTTGTGAAGAAAGAGCTGCCATTGTTCCCTTTAGGTTACTAGGATACTGTGACGAGGTCCTCTCATTGCATTCTCTTCTCTAGTGAAAAGTGAAAAGACCTAATACATCAAGCCTTTCCTGACACGGCAGGTTTTGCAGCCCTTTGATCATCTTTGTGGCCTTCCCTTGGATCCTTTCCAATCTGTCCGCATCTTTTTTGAATTGTTGGGGCCAGAACTGGAGTTGGTACTCCACATACAGCCTGACAAACGTTGACTAGAGTGGGTAGACAACATTTCCATCTGTGTTAGTAACGCTCCTGTGGATACAGCCTAGAATCTGACTTCCCCTCATTGCTGCAGCAGTGCACTACTGACTCACGTTCAGCTTGCTCACCAGGACCCCCAGGTCCCTTGCACCAAAGCTACTCCACGGTCATACAGATCCAAGTCTGTAGTGGACTCTTGGTGAACTTCCATGCAGACCTGCTCTAACCTGTTACGTCCTGATGAGTATGAAAAGTGCTGTTCTGCAAATGTATGATACTCGTAGGAGTATGTAGCATTTGGTAATTAGAATATTGTTTAAAACGTAAAAACTTCTAGGTAGGATTTCATCAAGGATTACCACTATGTACAAGAGATAGATTTTTGTGCTTTCTTGAGGTTATTGTCTGAGCACATCAGTGACAGCCAGTCTGTAAGGAGAACATTGTGGTTAGAGGATTATGGCTTAGTTAGAGTAGCACTGTGCATTGCAGAGTATTTGCAAATACTGAGTATTTGCCTAAGCTTAAACTTACTCATTATTTCTGTTTACACACGTATTGGCAGAACTGGCATCCAAACATGCATTCAGTCAGCTATTGCAGAGATCTGAATGCTTGCAGTTGTAGGAGAGGAGTTCTTAAAAGGTATTTTCAGCTGCTCAGTGACAGGAAATCACGTAGTCAGAAAAAAAAAGAAAAACAAAAGCAAAACAAAAACAAAGCTGTAGTATTCAGTTCCACAGCAATATTAAGACAAGTGTGGTAAATATAGAGATAACATATTATCACATTCTTCTCTTTTTTTTCTTAAGGTTTGCGTTCATTACTTCTACTTCTCTACTTGTCAGGATGATGAATTCACAGCTTAACAGCAAAAAATAAGCTATGATCCATTTTTTAAATTGTCCGTATGATGATTCGTAACTGTAAGAGTTTAGCTGGTTGCGTTTAAACCACTTTTAGTCTGTGTACAGAGAGAATGATGGAAATTTGTAAGCAGTGAGCTTCCTTAGCCTTGAAATAGCTTTGTAAAACAACAACAAATCAAAAACGAGCAATCAAGACCCACACATATGAAAAAAAAAAAAAACAACTTCAGCTTTGAAACTAGGATGCTGCTAAAAGCATCCTAGATATGTGAATCTTTCAATGAAATATCTGGTTTTTTGGTTGAACATTTAAAATCTGCAACTTATGGAAAAAGTACTCTTGAACCTTGAGAGTCTTCTTTAGATTCTTTCGTGATTGAGTCTTGTCTCACAGGTAACAATTATGTGCATGACTTTTATCTATAGATCTTTAAAAAGTGAGTGGTAGAGCTACTCTGACACTTCGTTACCTTGAAAGTAAGTCAGATTGGTTTTGAGAAAATTTTGTGGTTTGAATCGCTATTATTTCTTACATAGATTAATAACGTGGAAAAAAAAAACCTCATCATTTCCATTTGTGGGTTTCTGATTCCTTTTGCTGATTTATTATGTAACTTTATTTTAAATTATCCAAAGACTGTTCACAGTACAAGCAGAATTTAGTGTTGAGAGACTATCAGTTTATCTTTGCAGCCGCAACTTCCTCTAAAAAAGCCTACATAAACTGTGCTGTAATAACTAAATGAAAATAGAAATTGAGGAAGTGTAGCAACCAACCAAGTATTGCATAACAGAATTGACTTGTTTTGTTATATTCTGGATCTATTTTAATGTAATGCTATTAGTCAATGTAACTTAATAGTTTTATGTTGTATCTAGCATAGAAGGCAGCAGTACAGCCTATATGAAACACTGGAAGAAGTCATGGAACATGCAGTAAAAGTTGATGGAAATTTCTCCCTTTATGCAGCTTTTAGAAAGTACTTCCTTGTAAGCTGCGTGGATTTGAGATGTGGTTGATTGTTTTTGTTCACTGTTTAAAGAACTTTCTAAAATGTAGGTTTTAAGTGAACGTTGGAAGGGACCTTAAGGGACCTTAAAGATCCTCTAGTTCCAACCCCCTTGTCATGAGTAAGGTAGATGATTCAATTTAAATTAGGATGCTTTCTTTTAGTAACAAACATTAAATTAAAATTAATACTTATTAAGAAAAAAGGATCTTAACTTATCCTACCATAAATACTGTGGTTGAATTTGCCAAACATGAATAAACATGCTAGTAATTTCCTACTGAATTTTTATATTTTTTTTCCTAAATGTAGCTTTCAGATGTAACTTTCAGGCTTTGTGTTGGTTTTAAAGATAAGCAAATCCAGAAGTGGATCTATGTTGTACCGTAGTTCAGACTTTTTGCTGTGAAGGTACCTTCTGTTTTTTTCATCTCTACATACTTCTCCCTCTCTCACGTTTCTTTCTCTTCCCTGTTTTGTAAGCATCCTAAGCTCGCAAGTCAAAAGAGGACTCTGTAACTTTCTGTAAGTCAACATAAGTAATGCATTTTTTTTCTTGTGTTTGTAGAAGAGGTGGGAAAAAGTGAGGAAGAGGACAAAGAAAGAGAAGTGGTCCACAAAGAAGAAGAAAAACACACAGAGAAAGGTATGTAATGTTAACACTATTATTCTTCACTGATGACGCATATTAAAAACACAGAATCACTGAGGTGTCAAGGATAGCTGGAGGAAAGGTTTCTCATTAAGATCTGAGCCAAAATAGGCATCAAAGACTTTTTCTACTGTATCATTTGCTACCCTGTCAGCAGTAGGGGGCATATTTTCCTTAGTTAACCTTATGCTACTAATATACTGGTAGAAAGCCCTTACTGCTTACTGTTCATGTCCCTCACTAGATTGAGCTGAAGGTGGTCTTTAACTTTCTTAACCCCATCCCTCCCCACTTCCTGTTTTTAGATTTTTATGAGGTCATCTGTCCATAGCAGATGGGAATCTCTGTTCCCTGCAGGTAGGGAGTTGTCCACAGTTACTGGTCTTAATTTCTGCATCGTGCTGCTGAATGGCTCAGGCTCAGATAGCTCAGGTGTTTCCCTGGGCAGAGCTTCCAGCAATCTGAAATGACAGGAGATCCAAATCTCTAGTTATCCTGTGCACCTGCAGGCATATTAGAAGACACTGTCCTGATGCTTTCTACCTTTGTCATTGTTGGAGTTTCCATTTTGCAACAGGACAAGCTCTGGCTATGTCCTCTGGTGTAGCTGGAGGTTCTGGTTCTTGAAGCTGCAGGATCTTACAGTTCATCCAGTCAGTCTCTGTCTAATTATCTCTGATGTTATTCCATCTCCTGACCTCCTTCCATAGCTTCTTTGCTTGGTGACATGACTGTCCCATTAGTTTATACCTCCTGTAGGCAAGAAGTTCATCTCTCTCTGCCAGGGCTTCATACAGAAAGAGAGGCCTCAGACTGTGGGAATACAAGAAAAACTGTTCAGAGCAGCAGCTATGGAGCAAGATAAACAGCATGAGAACCAAGGACACCTCTAGAAGAAGAAAGAACATCTCACGGCTCTGGTTCAATAAGCACCTGTGTGAATGGTTGAAGAGTGTTTTGTAGAATGCCCTGTTGACATGTAAAGGTGGATGGGAAAGTTGGTGGGGCAGATGGGAAAGCTAGAAAAAGAAAACTTCTGAATATAAGGTATATAAGTGATGTGAGAACTTGTAATAAACGATTTGGATCGTTCACATCTGAGTCCGTGCATCAGATGCTGCACCAGACGGTCCAGGTGGCTTGAGCCTTGCAAAGCCATATCCTCACCCAGGAGAGCTCTGTTTGCGTGGAGGCTTGGACATGACAAGGGGAACTGTTCCAGTGGCTGGTGGAAATGATGTCACATGGTAGGTCACCACCGTTGCTGAGCATGGTGACCATGACCACCTTCTGTACACCCTACTTTCAAAGTTCTGCAGCTGTTGTTAGCCATGTCCTGGGAGCTGTGCTTTAGGCGCAGCCATTATTTAGGCTTCTTGCCAGTACGTGCTGAAAGGATGTTTTAGTGATCATAAGGTGTTAACTGGAACATAAGTGCAAAACACCGTTCAATCAGGAACAACTGATGCAACTCACTCGAAGCTGTTATTGTTTCCAGGAGCCATAACTTCCCATTGCTATCCTTTCCATCAGCAGCAAGCACCCTCAAGTTCTTCAAAGATAATCAAGCTGCAGCAAGACTAAATGTAGCCTCTGCTTCAGAACAACTTATTGAACTTGTCTTGATAAATAAATAAGTACTTCTTGTATGTTACAAGCTAATTGTTTTATTTCTGAATGGTTCGATTTCTTCTCAAATGGCTGACTGGGAGTAGGTAAACACTGTACAGAAAATCCTAGTAAACTTGTCTTCAGTAGTCTGTGGATAGCTTTCTAACTTCACAGTTTTAAATCTATTTACTTTCTACAGGCTTTTCTGATGGATGGGAGAAAGCTTGAGCTGTAGCTTTTTTTGATTCATTTGTCACTGTTTACTGTCATTCTGAAAAAATAAAAACAAAAAATCATACCTTAGACATTTACACTGTTCACGAATACTCAGCATTCTGCAGTGTTTATTTGGAGTCCTGCAGTCCTGTTGTATTCACCTAAAATGTGAATACCTGTGCTCTCTTTTTTTTAAATAAAGGTTGTCACGCAGAGTTTTAAAATTGCCTTTTAATATTTTTAGTACACCAGTGTCTTTTTAGTGCAGCTCTCGAAATGGAAAACCATCAGAAATTTGACCATCAGAAAATTAGAAAATAAATAAACAAAGTTAAAACTCTAAAGTTAAAAATATGACTCGCACAGTGTATGTAATATAATTAAAGAAAAATGGAAAGTCACTATTTGTTGTGCTTTGCAGTCTCCATTATCTACTGATCCTGTCTTTCTGACTCATCCTCAAATGTGAAGCTTATGGTCTTTGATGTTTGGATGGTCAAACACACACAGAATGGTCTATAACTTTCTTTACTTCCCTTTACCTAGGCGTATCATTCTGTATCCATATCACTAGAGCTTATGGTGCCAGGAGATGGAGGAATGAATGAGGTCTCTTTTGCTCTTCTGTGCTTCATCACTGTTATGAAAATAACCTTCATAATATAGTTCTGTTTTGAGCCTCTTCTTTGATCAGGTTTTTACTTTCCTTCTTGCTCAAATAGTAAGAAAAAGGTCTGATTGCTTATTCAGAGGTTGGAGGTACAGGTTAAGAATTCATGACAGATAGGAAAGAACTCTGTGCTAACAAAGGCAGAGTGAAGTTTTAATTGGCTAATAGGTTACTGAGAAAAAAATACTTTTTTCAGAAGAGGGTTTTATTTTACTTCTCAGAAGCCAAGTTATGGTGCAGCAGGATGGTGCTGGCAGGAAGAGGAGGAAATGCAGGCAGGCAAGAAGGGAATGGCTGTACTAGTGTGGTCTTGCATTTGAGGTAGTGGTTTGTTGAATCACGGAGCGGAACTCATGGCAGCAATGTATCGAGACAAAAGGACTGTTCTCTTTTGTTGTTGTCAAATACATTGTTTTTCTGAAGGCATTCTTACTGTTTTAGAATGAAAAATGCTTAAACGTAAAAAAATGAAACTTCATAATAATCATGGTATTCTGCAGGTATCTGGGGATGGTTCTTCTGGTGGTTCTTTTTATTTTGCTTTGATTTGGTTTCTGTTTGTTTGTTTTTAAGATTCGTCATCAGCAGTTGTATCTCATTGTTTCAGGTGAAGTGTCAAGAAGAAAGCGTTCAAAATCTGAGGACATGGACAGTGTACATTCTAAACGGCGTCGATATGTTGGAGAAGAAGATTATGAAGCAGAATTCCAAGTGAAAATTACAGCCAGAAGAGATGTTGACCAAAAGTTAGAAAAGGTAGAGTGGAAATGAAGAATGAAGATGGCAAAACCGTATCTCATATCTTTATTTTCTCTTGCCGCTTTACTTGTCTTTTCCCACACACTTACTAGTCACGTACACGCATGCTTTCTCTCATTTTTTGGTTTAAAATAATACATAATTAAAATAACAACAGAGGTTCAATTTACAAAGGCCTAGGTAGCCTTACTTAGACCAAATGCCTTTTGGAAACCATGCCACAAGTATTATATTTGAAATGTGTTAAGCATTTAAATTCTTAAGTGAAATGTGACTGTAGATGGAGAATAAAAGAATCTCAGTGAAGGTGGCGTTTTAGTGTGATAAATGTTTTTGTGTGGTCTGCTTTTTGTACCCAGCTTTAAAGAAAGTCTCTCAAAATAATGAGTATTATCAAACGTAGTGTTTTGCAGATTTTTGTAGAGCTATTAATTGTCTGGGTGGTGCATATTGTAACTTCAGTGTAGGATCCAGACAACCACTTTTATTGCTTGTTTATTTCTTTTTCTGATGGGGATTTTTACTTTGCAATAGTAAAGATTTAGGAGCAGAAGGGAAAAAAAATAAACGTGGTAAGTAGACTTTGCAGAAATTAGTCTCCTTTTTTGCCATTTTTATCTTCTGCAAATAAAGCAACACAGGGCATTTCTACTTAGGGGAAAGTGTGTATCAAAAACAGAAGTTTCATTAAGCATCTTTAGTTTCTTATTCAAATGCCGTTGTCCCTATCAAGAGTAGTAAAGAAAGGAAAAATTTAACCTGTGTAAACACAACAGTACAAAAATATCTTCTGTTAATATTCTTTTTATCAATTATAAACCTGTATATATTTATCATACTGCAGTGAAATTAATTTCTTGAGTTAATGGCAGAAAGGGACATACATATTTGCCAAAACAGACGTAAAAACCTTGTTTAGTAATGTAACCACATTCTTATTGTTGACTGTGATAAATTTATTTGATCGACAAGGCACAACCACTGTCATTTTTCTGTGGCAAAATTCTTTTTGAATTGATAATATTTTTATAGACAGCCTCCCAAATTTTAGGATTAATTTTCTTTTCCTTTTTTTTTCCCTGTCCTAATTTAAATAACAATTTGGCAGGTTATCCAGAGAGTGTTAGAAGAAAAACTTGCTGCTTTACAGTGTGCTGTATTTGACAAGACTCTGGCAGACTTGAAAATGCGAATAGAGAAAGTAGAATGTAACAAGAGGCATAAAACTGTGCTTACTGAACTACAGGTGAGTGTGTATTGAATTGCATACAAGAGTAAAATTTAGCAAGTTCCTCAGCATTTAGTAAAAAGTTTCCTGTCACTGTTGTTAGGGATGGTAGCTTGATTCCACAGAGGGAAGAGAGGAGAAAAAAAAAAGTGTATAAATAGATTATCTTTGTACAGTTGTGAATAGCAGTGAAAATAAATGCATAACGTAAGATTGTGACACACACTGGTGTCTTTCTGCTGCTCCAAAGTCATATAGTAATACTGTGTTTCATGGAAAGAATATTTTCCCCTGACAAAACAATTTTTGTATTGATATCTTAGTTGTATAAACTTTTGATTTGTGTAATTTCTTTAATGGTTCTTGTGTTTATGGTTTTGTTTACTTGTTTTTCTCTTCTTTCCATTTAGGCTAAAATCACTCGATTGACAAAGCGGTTTGGAGCTGCCAAGGAGGACATGAAGAAAAAACAGGAAGTAAGAACTGCATTTGCTGTATTTGTATTTCTGAGCTAGCCTAAACCTTGTATTGAGAAAATTTTATATGCAGAAATATATGACCGGTTTCAGTGGTGTTCACAAAGTAGGTTTGTCTTATTTGACTAAAAGTGAGCCACATTTACGAATAGAGTCTTCAGTATCTATCTATTCGGTAGTTCTCATTTGCACAGAAAGTCCTTTACACATTGTTAGTGTGAAAGCACCTTAAATTATATGTAAGAAAACGTAATTTACTTCAATATGAAGAGTACAGGATGAATCTCAGCTTTTAGGGATGGAGGGAGGGAAAGAGAAGAATGAATACAAACAAAAGCATTCCTCTGTCTAGAATGAATATTTGGGGTTAGTTACTGTGACGAAGTGGAAGCTAAAAATTCATAGTAGTTAAAAAAAAAAATATTGATTCTTGTGCTATAAAATCCTAAAGACAAGAGGCTTATAAAGAAAAGAGTATCTAGGAGTGAGGCAGGTAGGACCACATAGCTTCTGGAAATTTGTAAAACATGTCAAGTTCCCTTATGATTTTGGCTCCTGAAAACATAAACCTCATGTAGAAAGGAATCTATATGGAGTACAGTTAAACCGTAAGTTTGCAAGCTGATGTAGTTGTTTTGTTTTTCTTTGTATTCTTGTTTCTTTTTTAGAATACAGCAAGCCCATCTCTGTCCTCAGGAAAAGCAGCAACTAGCACTGCGAATGCAAACAATCTGACATATCGGTAAGCAAAGTGCATCACTACAATCATGTTAAAATTCAGAGTAGGACACTTGCAACACCTCATGTAATGGGTGATCATCCCTGATTTGATTGATTGTTTTTTAATTAAGGTGTTCTTCCTTCATTGCTGTTCAACTGTAAAATTCAATTTTTATTCACAGAATTACAAATGGACAGTATTGAATCCATTCATAGGTAAACAATATGTTGTTTTAACTGTTAAAACATGATAGAAGTCTAACAAGAAAATTCTCTTGACAAAAGGCAAACTCAATGCAAACACTTGAAAATCTGTAAATAAGTAATTCTCTGAGAGTTTTTTTTTGTTTCTTTGTTTTTGTTTTTTAGTAGAGGAATATACAGAGTTTATTTGCTTGTGGGGGCAGAAGATAAATCAGATTATAAAATTAATGAAACTAATAGCTATGCAGTATTTTTCCCCATCATCGTTATACCCGTTGAGAAGTGCTAACTGAATCTTCTTTCTGTAGAAATATTACCACAGTGAGGCAGATGCTGGAATCAAAGAGGAATGTAGGAGATAGTAAACCAGCAACTCTTCAAGCCCCGGTGAATGCAGGTGAGAAACTGCCTATGGACTTTCTAAATTAACTTCGTAAAAGTTTTATTGCTTTCCATTAATTAGGTAACTAAACAGACATTTTGTAGAAATTCTTTATTCCTGATGTTATTACTCTTAGCTGCCTACCACATTCCCAGTTTAGAATGGAATGGAATCATTCAGTTAGAAAGGACCTTAAGAAATCATCTAGGCCTGACCTCTTGAAGACTAGCCAAAGATTAAAGCATATTATTTAGGATGTTGTTGAAATATTTAACACTGACAGACAAGGGACATCATCCACCTCTGCAGGTAGACTCTTCCAGTGTTTGACCACTTTCACAGTGAAGACATTTTTCCTTATTTGTAGTCTGAACCTCCCTGATACAGCTATACACCATTCCCATACGTTCTGTCCTCAGTTACCATAAAGAAGAGACCAGCACCTCCCTCTCCGCTTTTTCTCCTCAGGAAGTCTTTGAGAGCAATGAGATCTCCTTTTAGCCTTCTCCAGTCTAGACAACCCAAGTGTCCTCAGCCTCTCCTCATAACTCATTCCTTCCAGCCCTTTTATCATCTGTGTTGCTCTCTTCTAAATGGCATTTATGATGCATTTATGTTTGTGTAATGTGCTTACTAGGCAAGGCAGAAAATACATTGACATGCCCAACCAGAACATGTGAGCAAATTAAATGCTGCAGCAGACTGCTTGCCTGGATAAGGCAGAAAACCATGAAGTTTCTCCACTGCTGAGAAGTGAAGCACATGGCTCACAGGCAATTTTTTTGCACTTGATTGTAGTAGGGTGCTGATTATCATACGCTCTGACTAGTGACTATAAAAATTGAGTGGGGAACTAAGGGAAGTAACAAGCCTCATTTCTTAAAGGAATCATTGACAAGTGAAATTCCAATACTGGAGTTTTATAAGGAATTTAGAATCAAAACCACAATTAATTATATTCATGTATCAACACCATCTTCAGTTTTAAAATTCTATTTACTTAAAACTGATTTATTTTTTTTTTCAGAACCAGCACATAGTAGGAATATAATGGCTATATGTAGTATATTATACTCCTGATCTTTAGATTTAATCCCAAAATTTTGTTGCATAAAAGCAAATACCTTCCTTGGCACATTAATCCTTGATTTCAGTAGAACCTTCCAGATACAGTGTCCTACCCATA
This sequence comes from Pavo muticus, assembly GCA_016647715.1. NCBI lineage: Eukaryota > Metazoa > Chordata > Aves > Galliformes > Phasianidae > Pavo > Pavo muticus. Next base: position 3,592,190 of record JACDJE010000012.1, read on the forward strand.
CAGAGCAAGCTAGTGAAGTTAATTTAGTTATTCTTTTCTTGTGTTTTCCGAAGGACCAGTTGTTCTACTGTTTCAGTAGCAAGTGTTCAAAGTGCTGTACTTCATGTATTTTCATCATTTAAATCTCAGCTCCTCGAGCCTCTGCATCTTAGTTGTTTGTAATGTTTGTCGTTTTTATATAGCTCTCTCAAATAGAAATATGGTATGGACCATCCTAAACTAGACCATTGAATACCACAATGTACAGCAGAAAAAAGAGCATATGTAGCCTTTCTTTGAAAAAAAAAAAAAAAATCATTTCCCAGATTTTTTCATTTGTTGTCTTGGAGTGGATCTACGCATAGTTCAAATGCTGTTTTTGTGTTTGTGTGTAGCACCAGCTTCCACTCTTGCTGCTCCTCAGACACCTGCCAGTGGACATCCTAAGCCTCAGACTCCAGTGACCTCTAGCCCTTTGACAACAACAGTTATTTCCACGGCTAACACAGCTACAGTTGTAGGCACAAGCCAAGTGCCCAGTGGCAGCACTCAGCCAATGTCTGTTTCATTGCAGTCTTTGCCTGTAATCTTGCACGTGCCTGTTGCAGTATCATCCCAGCCTCAGCTCCTTCAAGGCCACGCAGGAACTTTGGTCACTAACCAGCAGTCAGGCAGCGTTGAATTTATATCTGTACAGAGCTCATCTACAGTTGGTAGCCTTACCAAAACTGCAGTATCTTTGGCATCTGCTAACACAACTAAACCAAATAACAGCCCGTCTGTGTCCACTCCTGGTGTTCAGAGAAACTCTCCAGCCAGTGCTGGGTCTGTACGGACAACATTAGCTGTACAAGCAGTTTCAACTACACATCCTGTTGCACAAACCACAAGGACTTCTTTGCCCACAGTGGGTACTTCAGGACTTCATAATTCTACCAGCAGTCGAGGTCCCATACATATGAAGATTCCCCTCTCCGCATTTAATAGTACAGCTCCTACTGAACCACCCACCGTTACAGCGCCCAGAGTTGGTAAGTTATGCCTGAATGTTGACACTAGGAAAGGAAGAGAAAACCATTGTCAAAAGGAAACATAAAATTCTAGTCCTGTGGAAGTTTTGTTTTACTGAAATGTATCTTTTGTGTGGCCTTACTCTTGAAATTATCAGGATCAAAATCATCTGTCACAAATGTTTTAGCCATTGCTGGAAATCATATCTCATTAGGAGTTAACAGTGTGACTCTGTAAGCTTTGTTTTATTTAGAACTTGATTTATATTATTACTAGCATAAAATCTGATACTTCTGTACTAATATTTATGTTTTTTAATGTAGCTTCCTGAAATTATCTGATAGCCTTTCCTAAGGAAAGAAAGTATATTCATTGACTTAATTTTCAAAACACTTAAACAAAATGGGAAAAACAACCCACAGCATAATATTAATCTAATTCCAAAGCATTAGATTTAAAGGCTCTTAATTTAAAGCACAAGAAAAGTTCAGATATGCTATTTAGCTAAGGTATTTTAAAATGCTTTCTCTCCATCTTCTGCCATGTCATGACAATTTTCTGCACTTCTGATATTAGATACGTTGAAATTTTTTTTGAGGTCAAGATTTTCTTAGTCGTCTTGAGTGAGTTGAAATCATAGCCAAGAGTTTCTAATTGACACAATATAATGTTAGGATTAATTCAAGCAGAGCTCAACATCACAAATAATTTTATTTCATTTTCCCATTTCTAAGATACATATGTCCAAATATGTTTTCCATCGAAGTGACAATTACAGGCTTTGCATTATCGTTTATCTCTAAGGCTAGTATAATGATATAATACATCAGAAAAAGACCTATGAAAGGTCTCTGTGCCCAGAAATATGTATTGTTTTCTACAGTTCATGTAGCCTTTGTGTATACCAAGTGGTTTTCTCACCAGAATTGAAAAACTGCTTTGGGCCAGCACAGTTGCTGCTAAACTCTGGTTAAAATGTAAGGGAGTATGAAGGAAGAATTTTGATTTAAATGTTTACATCAAATATTCAAGCAACTTCTGCTTAAGTTGCTGGAATAGGTATGTGTTCAGTTGAGCAAATAAGAATACTGTCCCTGCTCAGCTTGCCTCATTTCCATATTTTCCACTCTCACCATACATTAGTCAATCTTCATGTGAATGTGTTGAACAACTTTTTTTTTCTTTTTTTTTTTTCCAGCTTAATGTCTTGTCTGTTTACATATAGGGGCAGGAGAGATTGGAATTATGTTTTCTCCTCAGATAACTGAGGGCATTACCCATAAAACATTTGGAATGCATGGTCAGACATTCAAGGAAGGGAATGAATACTACTTCTAGACTGAAAAGTGCCATTTTGCTTTTTTTTCCTGTTTCCTCTGAAAAACGGTAGTAATCAAGCTTGGATACTTGCAGTTGGAAATAAGGACTGAAAAATAAGGAACATTTAGTATCAGACAACTTCAGATGTTACCTTTACATTTGTAGAGTGGATTACCTGTATTTAGTTTAGTATTGATTAGATACTGCAAATGAACCAATTTCTTGACCCCTCAGAAAACCAGACAAGCAGGCCACCAACAGATTCTTCAGTGAGCAAGAGAACAGCTGAGGGAACAACACAGGTAGGTTGTTGATTATATTTCTGTTTAAACTTCTAAAGTTACAATCCACAGGAGATAAGTTCTTTACCCTCATTGCTCATAATGAAACAACTTCAGGCTGTGGGTGTTTTTTTGTTGTTGTTGTGGGGTTTTTTTCTGGTTTGTGTGTTTCTTTGTTGTTTTTTTTTTTCCCCCATTCTTTCCAGTTTGTGTCCATTTGTATTTTTCTTCTCCTGATCCAGAGAATTACTGGGAGCGTGAGCTCCTCATAATCTTTTCAGAAGTTTTCCATTGTGTTTTCCATATGTAGGTGAGTTAGTAATTCTGGAGAACACTAAAAACGTGTCTGATGTAACAGAGCCAACATATGAAGGAAAACACTACTTAGTTTTTGCCTAAAGGTCTTAAACTTGAAACTAAAAATATTTTGCAAACTGTTGCAGCTCTCTCATTTTTACACTAATCCAGAAGTTATTAAGAAATAGTTATATTTTATTGCCATGTATCTTTAAGAAAAAAAGAAAAAGAAACTTACTTCAGGAATAACTACTTCGTAGTAAAGGAGAACTTGCAGTACTTCTGGATTCTTCTAAAATTTGTTGGACTTGCTTTGCAGTTTTAAGGTTAAATTTAAGGTATTCAGTATTATTTGTAATTAAGTTTCTTTCTATGTACAGATATTTCACAAAGCACTCCACATGTACATTTCTGTTAACTGGAAGTCATTTTACTAAGGGGAATAAAATTAATTTCTTCTAGCCAAAATTTCCACATTTAATGGTTTTTCAAGGTGCAGATAAATCTGAATTGTGTTTCAAAGCAAGAAGGATGTATACTGGACAAGATTCGGTTTTTCACTTTCTGCATAAATAGTCTAATAAGGATGACCAGTGTTACAGATTATAATCCATGCCTTACTCTACCTTTTTATTAAAGCATTTCGTAAAGAATGGTTGTCATTTTTAAAAGATACCTGTGGATTATAGCTATATAAATCTGTCAGTAGTTGATATGGAGGAAAAGCAGTACCAGAATGATTGAGATTTATGGTTTTAAGATATATTTGCAGTCTAAGATGTATATTTTGGAATTTTTCATCTTTGGTAGAGTCTGAAACCCGGAAAAGATTTTAGTACAAAAGTTTGTGTGTGTGAGTGGTATTTAGCAATGGAAAGTGAGCAAAAAGGAAGGAATTGGAAGGAAACGATACAAGACGCTTTCCGGTTTTCAGTCTTTTAGTGTATGTCTCTAGGTTTACTTTCAGTTGAATCAGTTAAAGCATGTGTAATGCCATGGTTAATAAAAAAAAATACCAGATGCATTCTAATTGACTAGCAGGATATGAAACTGACATGCCATGTCATTTGAAAAATCCAGTTAATGCCACCTGCTTTTTGTTATGTAACATCCAAAATATTATGTATTACTCTGCACTTCACAGCTCTCAGAACAAAAAGTAGTTCGCTGTGTGCCGTATACCTGTGGCATATTTGATGGTACAACTTTGATCAATTGTTTCGAAAAGCAATTGAAACAGGAAGAGACTTCATCAGAAAATAAAGAAGCAGTAGAAGCAGCACAGATGAATTTTAACTTCCCCAAGGATGTCCTCTTTGGCTTGGAGGAAGAGGAAGAGGATGCTAAGAGCATCAAAAACACCCACAAGCAGACTGGCTGGGCAGCTAACCTATTAAAGCAATGGCTGGCCAAAAATGGCAAGGATCCTAGCTTTGAATTGGTTCCAGTAAGTGAACTCAATGATATTTTAAGAGAGTTTTATTGCAAAATAAGGAATCATGATGGAAATACCTACAGTGTGGCAAGCTACAAGTCAATGCGTGCTGGCTTAAACCGGCATCTCAAAATGCCACCTTATAATCGTCAGATTTGCTTAATGAAGGACAAAGAGTTTGCTAGTGCAAATATGGTATTTGTGAGTATGCTGAGGATGCTGCGCATCCAGGGAAAGGATGAGACTCACCACCATCCTCCTATAGCTGCTGACGACTTGCGTAAGATTAAACTGTCTGGTGTACTGGGATTGCACAGTCCTGTGGCACTCGTCAACAAGGTGTGGTTTGATTTGCAGTTGCATTTTACCAAACGAGGGAGGGAAATTTTGAGAGATCTGGCTCCAGATGCTTTTGTTGTTGAGAAGGACAAGAACGGGCGTCGTTATGCTATGTTTAGGTATCCTGGCAAAGGAAAAAATGGAGAAGATCCTCATAAAATGGGTAAAATGTATGATATGCCAGGGGACCCAAACTGTCCTGTTTTTTCCTTGGAGCTTTATTTATCTAAGTTGCCTCCGGAGCCTCCAGCTTTTTACCTGCATCCTTTAAAGCTAACAGCAGAGCAAATGAAAGAACAGCCTGTGTGGTACAAAAGAGAACCAATGGGTGTGAACTACTTGGGTGCAATGATGCCCAGGATAAGTGTGGCAGCCAGGCTTTCTCAGCGATATACCAATCATTCTCTCCGAACTACCACCATCCAGCTACTGTGTGAAGCGGGACTGGGGCCTGGAGAAAATAATGGCAGTGGCAGGCCATCGCTCTAAGTCTGCTATTAGACACTACTGGGGAGCTGCAGAAGTTCACTACAGGGTTTGGTCAGATATAATGGAGAATAACACACTCAATTACTTATATAGCAAGATCCCATATCATAAAAAAATCATTAGCTGGTGTCTCTACCGCTTCTAGAAACCATGTTGTTGTAAAACAAAGCAAAATCTTATTTTCTAAGAAGTCTAGCATGCCTCTGGCACTAGTTTTGTGACTTTAGTTCCTGAGGGACGTACTGCTCTCAAATGTAAAAGCCCTATTGATCTTGTTGAACTGCAGTTCTTCCAGGGTGTTCCTCCCCAAGAACATAGCCAGTGTGAGCCTAACTGCCAGTCCTCTTCAAGGCTGTTGTAATTAACCTTCATAAAGCACTTGATAAAACAAGAACCAACGTCTTGATGCCTTCTGTAATAGAACTGATTTCAAGTAAATCGCTAAAATAGAAAAATGTATCAAATTTGTTTTATCAGTTGGTTTACTAAGGAAATTTCTTCTGATGTAGTTCAGCAAGAAGTATCTTGTTCACAGTCCTGAAGTGAGCTATGTAACAGAAACTTAGTGCAGGTCTTGGAGTTTCTATGACTTTCATTAGCAACTGGGACTCTAAATGACTGAGCTGAGGTATTTAAATTTAAAAAAATAAAATAAAAATGGGGAGATACTGATTTCCACTTAGCTGAAGAGCTATGCTGTCTACACTAAGTGCATGGCTTCTATATTTTGTGAAGAGTGTATTTATTACAGCACTCTGTGACTGCTGGCACTACTGTAGCATCTTACTGAACAAATACTTGATTGCTGAGGATTTCAAAGAAAAGTACAAGCTGAATTAAACAGACACTTGCAGTTTAAATACATGCATATGTATGAAAACAGCTGGAATTGCCTGGTCACTGTCACATTCTTTGTTCAGATCATTACCAGTCTTGCCAAAGGATTATGCTGTGTGTTTTTTTGTTTTTATTATTTTACTTTTGGGTTTGTTTGTTTGTTTGTTTGTTTGAACATACTTTTAAATTAATTTAATCCACAAGCTACAGATTTCTGTTGCAGACCTTTCGTTTTCCTCTTTCATGTTTCTGACTTAAGATTTCAGTCACTCTCATCTCCAAAGGCACTATCTGATACAAATGGTACAAAAATTTCTGTGTCTTCAGTTGTTCATGAAACGAGGAAAATGTTCTCAGTAGAATTGAGAGCAGATCTATTGTCTAAATGGCATGTAATTAGAGTTGAAGTGTTACCTCTGGAAGCATTCAAGGTCAGGCTGGAGGGGCTCAGAGCAACATGATCCAGCTGTAGATTCCCCGTTCATTGCAGGGGATTTGGACTAAGTGACCTTTAAAAGACCTTTCCAGCTCAGATGGTTCTACGACTGTGTGACTTGATGCCTGATCTTTGGAGTTCTTATTGTGGCTGATGGCAATTACATTTTCAAGCCTGGGTTAGGTTAGTTGTATTTACTACTTCACTTTTCCATAGTGTAGACCAACACAGAATGTTCTATTTTCTGATCGGTTGTGTTAATGATTTAAGAAATTTTGAAATTGCTGTATGTATCTTATATACTGTTTATAGTCACTTTTCATATTATAAAGATCAAACAAGTTAATGAGATATAATCTTTAATATAAAAATTACTTCTGCCACACAATCCTACATTTACTTAGTTGTAGCGTTAACTTGCGACTTTCTTGGCTATAGGAAATCACAGATCCAGCATTATCATTTTATCAAGTGTAGAGTAAATCAAATAGAAATAACAAATAGAAAAGCTCTTCTAGTGGCCATACATAAAAATCGGGGAAAAAAATACACAAAAACAGGCAGCAGTAACTTATTCTAGGATTTTTTAGCCTAGCAAGTTTCCAAACTTCGTCTTCATAGAATTCATAATTCAGCTAAACTGGCAAATTTCATTTCTTGTTCAAAGAGTTTTGCTCTAAATCTTCACCAAGATGGATATGTGTTGGTTTTTTACACCTTCTGCCCCCCATTTCCTGTTGTTGCCTCAGATAATTCCTTGTTCTGGTGTGCAAGAGTTGAACAAAGGAGACAAGAGAACACTGACAGGAGTTCATTCTTTTTTGTTCATTCTCACTGCATACTGTGGTCATACCAGCCACATACCCTGCTCTGGTCCTAACTGCATCTGTGTAATTTACTGTAACAGCGTATTGCTAATAGTTTGATTCCTCAACACAAATCTAGATGGTGATTTAAATTGAAAAAAAAAAGGACTCTTGTGGCAAAGCTGAGCATGTCTGATTTTTTTTTAATTTAACTTCTAATTTGACTTTTATCTGTTGACTGCTAAGTAGATATTTATAATTTCTCATTTGTTAAACTCTAATTTTATTGACACCAACTGTGTTCTAACTGTGTTCTTCATTTTGAACCTGGTACTTCTAAGCTGCTACTAACTGCAGTACTGCCGGGTCTTGATCTTTGTACAAGAGAATTTTTCTTTTTTTTTTTTTTTTTTTGAAACTGAGAAAAAGCAGTCTTAGCTTGGGCTAGAAGTAGTATTGCTTTAAAATAGCTGGAGACGCTGTTAAATATTAGTGGAAAGATTAACAGAATTATTGTAACTAATAGAGTACATTTCTAGCCTTCTACAACTTAAAATCTTCCCTGTTTCTCCTCCCACCCAAAGTTTTATATTGATTTTCCTGCATGTGTTTCCTCTCTACAAAAGCTGAAGTAGGCAAACAGAACGTGTGTTTGGCTGCTTCTGTAAAGTCAGCTTTGGCCATGTGTGTAGTGGTGTGGGGAAAGGAGTCTTTCTGTTTCCTCTGAGAAAATATCAAATAAATCCCATTTATTATAGAACAGACTATGAACTGTGATCATGAAATCTGTTCAAAAAATTGACATGAGTTGGACTCCTTAGTGGCAGTGTCAGCAGAGAATCTCAGCATAAGGTTTTTTTTTTTCCCTTTCCACTATGTTTGTCATGATTTGTAAAACACCATTGGCTCATCATTCATGTTTCAGTTAAAAAAAACTGAATATGCAAATATACATTGAAATAAATGTATCATCTGTCATTCTTGACTTTTCTAATTAGATCTTCTCATAAAACTCATGTTTCATTTCAGTTGCAGAAAAACTGTATTTAGCCTTAACCAAGTCAACTAAGCTTGTTTTTTCAACAATGGCTGCTATGTCATTGATTAAATTCCATTTTCCATATTGAAGCTGATTCTGAAAACAGTGGGAAGTGAGTGTGACATTTCGTAAATATTCTAGTTTTACATCTTGTTTTTATAGTGAAGCTTCAGTACATGTACTGGGAATGTACAACTTTTGTTCTCTGTGGGTTTTTTTGTAAGTTTGGAAATTTCTGTTAAGTAGTACCCTCATTTTTGATTTTATTATGTTAGTGTAGTATCTTACAGTGTGTTGTGGGTTATTTTCTTTCACTGCTGTGTAAGTAATTCATCCCTGCTTTAAGATACTGTGATCTGCAATGTGGAAGATGTAAAAGGTAAATATTCCTCACTGTATGCACTTTTCCTGTGTCCACACCTCTGAAGAGCTCTCTGAAGAGCTCAGTTGTGTAAAACGTCAGATATCTGAAGGCAGTCCTGAACTGCAACATTTTGATAATTGTACACTGCCTGGGTTAGTATAGTCAGAGTTAGCAGGAAGCAGCTTGAATAGAATCGTAGAATCATTCAGGTTGGAAAAGACCTTAAAGATCATCGAGTCCAACCACGACCTAACCATACTACCCTAATTCTAACAGCCCTCTGCTAAATCATGTCCCTGAGCACCACATCCAAACGTATATGTATAGTTTTGCTGTGCTACTACTTCTACCTTTTCAGCCTTCCTCTGCTTACTGCTCCAAAAGGAATGGCTGCAGTGATGTAAGATGCCCCCTCTCCTACTTTGTTTGTGGTAGTCCCTGAACTTCTAGCTTTTTACTGTTAACAGAAATTTAAAGGTCGTGACTCAGTCCCAGTCATTTTGCCAAAGGCCATTTCAGTGCCTCAGGTCATAGGATTGTATTTCTGAAGACATGACTAGCACTTTTAATTTATTACAGTACACGTTGTTGTTAGGGGCAAAAGGATTTTTAATTATATAACAAATCTTTATAATAGTTTTAAAGTATTTTATTATGGATCCCAATTATAGATACAGGAATTTAAAATATTCTGTATAATATATAATATAGCCACAGCATACTGAGGGAGTCTAATTAAAGCGTCTTATTAACATTGTGACATAACATAACAGTGAGTAAACTTGAATGATGTTGGGTATGTTAAAAATGGTGGACATAGAATCAGTCTGTGTGAGTTATATTTATTAAATCACCAAGTGGGGCAAAGTCTTTTCTTCCCTGCTCCACACTCTGGGCGCACTTTATCCTTTTGTGGAGTACATCTTTTTTCAGTTTAAATTTAATCTGTGCATTTCACCTTTTCAGCTAACATTATTTTAAATAAAAAATCCACCAGCGTCCAATCCATTTCCCATTGTTTGTGACATACCTTGATTTGTTTAGTTCTCTACAGTTGAAGGTATTTCTCTGACTATTGGAAATGTATCTGGTAAAATGCTAATAAAGTGCATTTATAACTTTTTTTTTTCCCTTTATTTGCAATGTGTAACAAACTTTGTGAATGTGTATTGGGAAACAATGTGAACAAAGGGGACGTACCAGCTTAAAAAGTATTAGCAGCTATTAATTCTGTGTTGTTGAACCATTATTGGTGAAAATGCATTTCATAGTTTTGTTACTGAAAATAAATATGTAATTATATATGTAAAATGGGATAGTTGATTTTTGTCTCTGAACATGCGATGATGTTTCTGCTGTTTAAAATGCAACTAGCTCTCATCTATAAGGTGGAACCTTTACCTGAGACTAATTTGAACTCTAAATTCTTAAGATGTTAGAAGTTTAAAGGTCATACAGGAATGAATTAGCTAGATTATTTTTTTCCTTAAAACAGCCATTCAGTTTAGCTATATGATGTCCTCTTGGGAATTTTTCATATGATTTTTTGAATTCATTATTACAGAAGTTGTCTTTCCTTGAGATTGTACCTGTGCTATTTAAACCAACCCCTAGCTACTGAGAGCAGCTTTCAGTAAGGACTTGTAGTTGTGTTTTGTAGGCTCCAATTTGTCAGTTTGGGCCAAAAAAATCAAGAGGTTTATTGAAACGTTAAAACTGTTGGTGCCATTACACCGTGCACAGATAATAGCTATAAAAAGTCTTATTAAACTGAAACATGCTATTATTAAAATAAATTTAAAGATTACTAATATGATTGCTGTCCAAGGTGCTCATCCCACATGATACTGTTTTGAAGCGTTCGTTGGGCTTTGGGGAAAGAAGGTAGATGTTTCACCTTAAGACAGTTAAGAGCCAGTTAAGAGACGTGTGTGCAAGTGTATGTTTACTATATACCCTTTAACTGTTTGATTAAAGAAAAAAATCACAGCAGTACACAAATGCTTTAAGCATTAAGTCAAATGGTCCTTTTTTTATTTTGGAATTACCATAACCACTAAAAACATCTTTCTACCAAAGAGTGTTTCAGTTATGTTTCTTGATTTATGTTTCTTATCGATGGGTGTAGGAGAGCTGATGTCTGATCTTTGCAACAAAGAAATGGGTGGATATATAACATATAGAGGTTAGTAAGACAGATTGCTCAGTTTTTCCATATTTGATCTGTTATTCTGTAGAAAGTGTTGCGCAGTACCAAATAAGGGTAAGGGGAATGGTCTGGTAAATGCAATATGTAAAATGTCTGCTGAGAGTGTTTGAGTTATACACAAGTAAGCAACTGCACGCTATTGAAACAAGTATTGCAGCCCTGTGAAATTTTGTTTGTGCAAAATACAAACTAGGTAAACTGCTAGCTTATTGCATTATCATTTATATTGTGGTAAGAGATGACAAATGCATTGGACAAATAAATTTTCATGACAGCTTTGTGAGGATGGCTTAATTATTTTAATGTTGTGAGAGTTACTATATTGGAATTGATAAGTGTTAAGGGGTGAGAAATTTGGAGCAGTCTGTAGCAGACATACTCATGAATGTACTAAAAAAGTGTTTTCCATACCGACTTAGCCTGTGCTTGAAATCTGTGGGTTTGTACTTGGATGACAAAAGCATAATGTGAGCTTTGTTTTTATCCATACTAACTCAGTATCATCACCACACACATGCTATTTCCAGAACATATTTTTAACATCACTTTCCATAATTTCAAATTGATTTTGTTATTATATAACGCCTTGGTGCGTCGTGTACAACTGTGGTGGTGTGATGGTTCCTGAGACGTCAGTTTAACGACTCCCAGAATTTTTTTCAGTTTTGTTGATCTAGAAAGTATTAATGATAAAATCTTCTGCACTTTGTCATTGTGCCACAAATAATCTTCAGGATTTTGAGTTTTACTATACTAGAGTTAATTTTTGTTGTTTGATATTTTTTCTCCATTTTTCACTTTTACTTGCTGAAATGTTCCTTTATGAAAAGCAGGTGGCATTACAATATACAGCATTGTTATTTCAGTGTGATGAATTGACCCATGGCGTTATATAATATCAATTTAAAAAAAAAAAATCATATATGCCATATTTGAATAGAGAAGTTCATATTCAGAATACCAGAATCCACATTTTGGTATGTGCACGTTTGCCTGTGTACATGTGGTGTTATGTAAAATGATGTAACAGATAACATTTTTTGTTCAGAGATTTTCTGTTTAGAGATCTCTTTCCCAGCTTTGTCAGTAGTTTGCTATTGACATGTATACTGTGATGTTCTAACCACTTCTATTTTGGTTAAATTTTATGATTATGATTGTAGTTATGATAGAAAATATTCATTCTTTTCTCAACATCTTCTGCCATATGTGCTTTGGACTTTGGCCTTTAAATTTAGGCTCCTTTCTTGTATTTGTTTTCTTTGTGGAAATGGAGTAACTTTTTTTTTCCTCTCGTGATTTAACCCAGCAGGCAGCTAAGCACCACGTAGCCATTTGCTCACTCTCCCCCAGTGAGATGGGGGAGAGAACTGAGGGAAAAAATAAAAACTAATTGATTGAAATAAAAACTATTCTTTAAGGCAGAAAAGTAAGGGAAAAAAAAGGAAAAAAATAATCGCAGTGATGACTATATGTATGTAGTATGTAGTGTGGCCTGCACTCTGCTGCCAGAGGAAGTGAGAAAAATGCATTGGTGATATCAGTTGTGGCATATCACTTAGCTGCTTTTCATTCCACTTTGTATTGAAGCTCTAGCATGTCTAGCATGGCAGCACTCAGCAGTGGTGAGACTTCATTTGGGCTGTGATGGTCCAACTGTTAGCCTCTGCTTCTCCATTAGACTTTTGCTCTGGCTATATGGGCTACTAGGGGGTGAGTAAGTCTTGCTGATTACTCCTTGGGTTTAGCTGATAAATCAGCTTATGGATGGGAATCAAAGAGTACTGATTAGTGCCATATTGCTGCTGGTGTACTGTTGTGGTAGTGATTGGCACCTGGTGTTCTTCTACTCTTAGCAACCCTACAACAGTAGGGTCCTCTGAGAGACCAGACAAGGCAGACGGCTGCTTCATGTTCTCTGTCTCCACGACAGCTATGCCGAAAGCCTACCATAACTCATTTGGGTCCTTGAAGTACCCTTATAAGTAATCTATAGCATTGTGACTAGCAATTATTAAACAACTGTAAAGTGTATAACAGTTTTGTTTTAACATGCTTTGTTCAGATCTGTCGTTATCTCAACCCCTGAAGCCCCATATTGGGCACCAGAAGGACTGTTATGGTTGAACCCAGCAGGCAGTCAGGTAGCACACAGCTGTTTTCTCACTCCCCGCACCAGTAGGTTTCATATTTAAAAGCAACTGAAAGACTTGGTCTGAAGAACCAGTGATATAGATCACCTCATTAAAAGTTTTACAACTAGGAGAACATTTAGAAATACTTACTTCTAATGTAAATTTAAGCAAGAAAAATGCACAAATGTGAACAGTTGCATTCATTTTAGACATGCTTTTCATTATTTTATCTTCCATAGGGACCATAAAGCTTAGCTTAACTGCTTAAGTAGTGTTAAGAGGTATGAGAACCTCTGATTCAGGACTTACAAGGTTTAACTCAGATTTTTGAAAGAAAATTTATGGTTTTCCTTTCACAAACTATATGAAAGAGATGATCAGTATTAAAATACTTATCCTCCATACCTGCCAAGTTAAATGCTTGGGTGGATTATTTGGCATACAACCAAAGCTCGAAGTGATTCCATATTGTTAAATGTTGTAGGTGTAGACATAATACTGTGAATTGAAGAAACCACAGCAGAGGATGTGGAATTTGAAAGATATTCTTTAAAGAGCACACTTTTCAAAATGTGAGATTCCTTCTGCTTGGCTGGCTTCTTGAGGAAAAATGCACCACTGAATGCAACACTGAATAGTGAAGCAGCATTACAGAAGACTCACGCAGTCTAGTACTTGAAGTGGTTCCTGCTTAGCTGCTCCTTGGCTTGTAATTCTCATTTCCTGTCTTTTTTCTTCCTTCTGCTTTCTTTTTTCACCTTTCTTTCTGCTCTTAATCATACTTTGCAACCCTTCTTCGTTCATTTCACGTGGTGTTTTGCGTTTGAACTCCAACGTACATTAATTTGCATGAATCTTCTTAGATCTACATTGTACTGATTTATGAAGTGTTCAGTTACAGGATACATTGCTTTTATGCAAAACATCTTAGTTGCAAATGGAAGTTCAGTGACAGATGAAGCATAAAGATGTGACTATATTAAAATTACAAAGTCAGTAAGAGATGAAGTCTTGTATTTTTCTTGTTGTCTTTCTAAATTTTTGTCACATTTATCTGTGAAATCTGACATTTGATAGTAGGATTTCCTCATCTCTCCTCCCCCAAAAAATAAATTGTTGAAGAATATGTTTTAAATGAAAATTCTGCTCACTTTCTAGTTACTTTTTTAGAATGAGTTCCATATTTTAGTAATTGCAGAAAGATAACTGCAGAAATAAATATATAAGAAGTATTTCAAACCTAATCAGAAAACAAATGCTTGATAAAGATTTGTTGCAGGTCATATAAAATTAAATAGATGCAAATGCTAGTATTAGTTAGCTTATATTTTTATTTAAAGTTTGAAAACCATATTTGCACCTTTGAAACATACAGGTGCCAAAATTTCTTTGACTAATTGTTTTTCCAGGCTTAATTGTTTAATGTGTTGCCTGCAAACACCCACTTCTATCAACCGTTCTTCTACATTTTGTTAAATTTATGTTTTTGTTTCGTCGTCACTGGAAACTTAGATGGGAACTTGGTCACTGCTGGTCTTGCAGGTCTTTGGTGTTCTGACAGCAAGCACATAGAATTAACGCTTACTTTCTTGAGGTATATGATGTTATGTTGCTTTGTGTAAAATTGCTACACTTCCAGCTGGTATAAGTGAGCAGAAAAAGATTAAAACTAAGGCAGGTCAGATGCAGTTGTGGTTAACTGGATGTTCAGGTCTTGCTCTTGCCCATTTATGCTTGTACAAAGCTACCTTGTCAGTTCTGGATAAAACAGGCCCAAAACAGATGTGTGAATGACAGCTTTTTGGAGCACTTCCTCTTATTCACAGATTAATGGCATATGTATTAACACGCATAAGCTGGTACAGATGATGGAAAAGGCAGTATGGCAATTTATTTTAAACCTCAGTATAAACTTATTACTAGAAACTACACAGATACTATTGTAAACAGATTTCTGTGCATTTGATTTCTATCACTTGGGAGACTAATGCTCTAGTTCTGACAAATGAGAAAAGGTGATTTCAGAGGTTTTGGTTTTGTTGGCTGTGTTTTTTTTTTTGCTTTAATAAGATAAAATTGTTAATTTTACTAACACGTTCCAAGTAGATACAGATCACTTCATCTTCGGTTATTTAGTTTCAGTTCCAGTTTACTCTCAGCCACTGACTCTTCTGTTACTCAGACTTGCTAGGCAAAATGTGAAATAAGGCGCCACGCATACGTTTTGAGTTCTCATGAAATGCCTTTAACTATTTCACTAGTGTGGTCGTCCTGAGGGAGTAGGTGTCATATTGTATCATCTTGTTCTTCTATTGAGATCAGGTGGAGCATGTTCAGGAGTTCTTGATATTCCTATGTTTGGAGAAAGCTGAAAACTCACAGCTGATCAAAATGCTTTTCAGTGTTACTAGTTTCTGACTTAGTGCTTGCTGAAGTATAATATTATGAGCTGAAAAACTTATTTTCTTATTTCAGATTTTTACCTAAATGAGAAGGTGGTTTGTACATGTCTAGAAGTCCATTGTTAAACTTCCTTTCACTTCATGAGTGCCACAGACCTTATTAAACTGGTTCATGGTTTTGCTCTGAGTGGCTTGTACAACTCTCCTTTTCTCATGTACAACAGGGCAGTCCCTTCCTCAAAATCCCCTTCCCTTCATTTTGCAGGAGTAAGAGCAGTTTGTTTCTAGCCTTTCCTCAAATGTGGTTCTATCATAAAATAGAGCTTTTGCAAGTCCTTGTAGGAAAAATAAATAAATAAAAAATTCTTGAGATAATTTCTGACTAAAAGAGTCATGATATTCAAATATAATACCTTTTTGGTAGTTGGGCACAGGACATTATTACTTGCTTCTGGCAGGGATGATTCCAAATTGTTCCATTCATAGGTCTTAACCATTCATGTGGTAAGCAACAACACTCCAGGAACACCTAATAAACAATAAGTCTGCCAGGTCATGGAGATATCTAACTTCCCTGTGGGGAAATGTAAACGAGTCTTCCAATCCCTAATTCCCCATTCTTCCTAAAACTCTTACTGTTCTCTTTCCTGGATTTGAGAGATCTACAAGAATCTGAAAACTATGCGAATCCTACAGAATGTAGAAATGGTGCCTAGTCCTCCCCTTAAATGTTGACTGATACTTTGAATAGCCAAAATTCTGACCTTTATGGCAGGCATAATCAGCCATCTATTCTGTGAAGGCATTTCCTGACAACACCATATCTTTCTACATACTTTTGTTAGGAGACACAACATGCATCATTTTCAGCATTTCAGGTTACCTTACAATTTTCCCATAGCCCTAAATTTCATTCACAGGAGATGCACGGCAGGTGAATTAGAGGAATCTAGCTCTGGGGAGTGAAGACTTCATGGTGTGCTGTGTGTGGAGTGCAGCTTCCTCTTGTTTTAACTGGAGTGTGTGCTCTGGAAGTGGGACTGGGGAGTGTACAAGAGAGCACCATGCAAAACTGCCCTTTGGTCCACAATTTTAGTACAGGTTGTGGAAGGAAATGTAACAACTTTAAGATATTTCTTACTGAGGAGATTTCTGCCAGGGTTGTTCTGTAGAAAAACTTGAATAGCGTGGTTAACTCAAAGGTCTTTTCTTCTGAAAACTGCATTCTTGAGACATAATAGCTGATTGGATTATTTGTTTAGCACTGCATAACTCAAGATTCTGGCCTCCCAGGCACACCAAAATCAAAGTTTCATGCAATATTGGAAATTCAAAGAACTTTCTCAACTGACATGGTTAAGTAGGGCTTCAAAACAGTTTCATAAGGAGTATTTTTGTCCAGGGATTTGAATTTCTTTGTGGAAGTGAATTGAAGGAAATTACTTCAGACAAATAGATTCTGTGGTGGGGAAAGAATGAATAGTTTAGTGTTAGTTTCTTCTTTCTCCAGTTCCTCATAGATCTCCCTCTTATTTTTCAGTCTGCTTTCTCCTAGCAAAGAAAACCATCATTTAAACTACACATCACTGACTGGGAAGATGATTAAGTTGGAATGAAATTCCTCTTGATTTTATGCTAATCAAGTAGTTATTGGTTATTTGAATGTGGCATTTATCCTAAGCTTCAACTGGTTAAATCAGGTCATACATGAAGAAAACTGAAGCTGGAAGGTCTTTGAAATAGAAATCACTCAACTGAAGAATTCCATGATTGATAGATCTGAAAGATGTTTCTCTATGTAGAGCAAAGATAGAATCCCTGCAGAAGTCACTTCTGTCATCTTGGAACTCAAGTCCTTAGCTTCACATTTTATATCATCCAGATTATTAGCAGAATTTCATCAGTGGCAGCGTCAGAACTTCAGCAGAAATTGTATTATAATCTAAATGCATAATGATCATTCATGTCATGTCCTCCAAATCCAATGACCAGTAATTCAGAGACTGCTTTCATTTGTATTTAGTGATGCCTCTCTTCTCCCTCCTCAAAGCCTTACCTGTATGAGAATTGTCTTTAAGACTGCATTAAAGGCTTCACTTTATGCTAACTAAAGTTAATAGAGCAGATAATCTCAATCCTTGGGCTTTTTGCATCTGTCCCTATTAGACCACACAGTAACATCTGAATCTTCCTAGACTTTATCATGCTGGCTATGTGTGGCTGATAACTTACGCTATTTTTCATATTAATTATTCAGTGATTTTGATAATTGTTTTCCTAACCCCTTGTTGTCCCAAGGAATCTGCTTTACTGCAATCCGTAAATCAGTAGCAGTTCAGTCCAACAACAAATGATCATCTCTTCTACAACACCAAATTCTGCTTCAAGTTTAAGAAATCAGATATTCATGTCATTCCACATCTGTTCTAGAAAGTTTTTTAAAAACCCAGGCAAACCTAGGATTTTTCTTTATTTATTCCATCAGCTAAATAAAAAGGTTGGTGGTTCCTGTAAACAGTCTAAACAGTCGAGGGATCTGTTGATCCAGAAGGTAAATCTTGTTTGATGGCTCACTGGGTTTTTATAACATTTAGCCTTCAGAGATTACTTTATCTTCTGTAAAGAGGTAGACACAAATAGCTTTATATGTAGGATGACAGAATACTGAAATTTGTGATGATGGATAAAATACTATAAAGAAGTTAAAAGCTGGAAACTACTGGAATTTTCTGATGGCTTTTGATGACCTATTTTATCAGCATATGGGTTGCATAAGAGGTTTTCGTACTCTGAAGTCAGTGTCACTGTAGGCATGGAGGCTGAACTATCTCAAGAGGAGTAATACATTGTCCTACATTGTCCCAGTGACTATTGTGTCAAAAGATTATACTGCCAGAAAGGAAAGCACAGATCACAAAATATTACAAGGGTCATAATTGAAAGATAGTACCATTTTGTTAATTTATTTACCTGTAAAATAACAATATACTACTGGTCGTTAAGTTGAGAGATAGTTCAGTGTTTGGTACTGAAATCCATACATTTGGTTTTTGCCTGTTTTTCCAAGTCCAGAGAAGTTTGTTTGAAATCTCCTACTGCTAAATTCATCAGTTTCTTTATAATAAGTGCTTCAGTTCTGAGACCTCACTTACTCAGTGTCCAGTTCATATCCCTTTTCCATCTGTGTTCCCTGGATTTGCTTTTGCAAAATGAAGGAGTTTTGTCTTTCAGAGCGGGAAGGTCACAGGAAGTGATTCAGGAGGTGTCATTGACCTTACACTGGATGATGAGGATGATGTCTCTTCTCAAGGTAAGTGAGAAAGATTTTCCTAGCAGCTGGGGCAGTTGAGCTGCAAGTATTATTTCATGTCCTTGAATGATAGAGAGGAGTTTAAGTGTTTCTTATTCCCTGCTGTTTCTGTAAAGCAGGGCTGTTACTAGAGAATTCTGATAAGCATTAAATAAGAGAAGTTCTGCTTAGAATAAAATACTGTCTATAAGGTTTTTCCCTTTTCCTTTAATCTAAGAGTTGTTGCTGTCTGTGTTTACATTTATTAGAAAAAAATAATCTGAAGTAATTTGAGAAGTTTAAATTCTTCATTACATTTTTGAAACTTCCTCTAGACAGATTTTGTCTTTGTTGACTGATTAATTAAAGATCTTTCTACAGCTGGTATTCAGGCATTAGATTGTTAGAGCTTCTAATCCTTTTTTTCCTCCTAAATAAACAACTTTGTGTAAATACCAAATGAAGATCTGATCTGTTCTTTGCTTTTGATCTGTGTGCCACGATTAGAGTAAATATAGTTGTGCTTTTACGTCCTTTGACAATGTGGTTGCACCTCGTTGCTCTGACTGCAGTGTTGCAAGTCCTTTTTTTTTTGCATGGAAATTAGCCCCTCTTCTTTTCCATGTTGTGGTTTAGATTTGTAGTTCTGCTCTACGTCTCCAGTAGTGATGATTTCCATTTTATGTTCATTTCCAGAAATCAAATTGTCCTCTGTCTCGAGTTCCACGTTTTTAGTGAAGATGATACTTAGTTCATTTTGCATTGAAACAGTTCCTACATTACTTCTAACCTTAATTCTGTGCTTACTGTGTACCTAGTCTTTGTTTTTCCTTGCTGATTTTTTATTTACATAGCTAAATAACCTTTTGCTAGTGATATCTAAATTGGTTATCTTTCATCATTTCTGGCTGGTAGAATCCTGACCTAGTTTCCAGCAGCTGGAATCTCAGCAGGACTCTTGATTTGTTAGGGACAAATGATCTTTCTTCCATGTGAGATAAAAACAAAACAAGACATGTTAGCCCAGACTGTCCTTGCTATCTAAATGACCCTTTTATAGCAGTAGTATGCCTGGATTCCTACTAGTTGGATCATGAGCACATCTTCACTAGATCATGACTAAGAATGCACTCATTCAAATTATGCATCATTTAAATTATGCATTGGCATTTGAAATGTGTAGAAATCTGTAAGTATTCGAAGTGAATACGTGTGTACATCTCTATAGTAATCTCTTCAAGTAATTTGCTGGACACTGGGAAGTCTCTCATATTGATGTGAAATACAAGAAGTTTGAACTAATCACAAGACCTGTTACTTTATGAAACAGCAGGAAATATCTCACTTTGTATTTTTAAAGCAAGGATCCCTTTACTGCTTCTTCTATATGCTGCTTTGTTCACTGAAAGAAAATTGTTTTTGTCACATGACTTCAGCAAAGTAGCTCAGCTATTCAGTTTACAGAAGGGACAATGCAGAAAGTCTGCAATTTATTTTGTATTACTTTTGAGGTCATGAATTGTGTTAGGTTTATCATACAAGAGTTCATGAAGGGTACTGCTACTTTAAGCTATCAATAGGTGGTGTTAAAGACAGCTCAGTGTGATCATCAAAACACTTTCCACTTCCTCGTAAATAAATAAACATCTTGAGCCACACTGCCATTAGCCCTGTTCTTGTATGTAACTTCATTAGCATACTTGATTGATAGTTTCTAAACGTATATTGCTGATACGTATTCTCAAGAGTGTAATATTTTTTATTTCTACATTGTGTGCTCTTTTTCTGAACTAGTGGTTGCTGCATATGCAGTTTTGTCAGGGCAAATCATTTTTGAATGGCTGCCCTTAAAACTTAATCTCTTAATTTTGTGTTTTCTAATTTTTTGGTGGTGCCTTATCTGCCCACTGTTACTCTAATCTAGCTTAAAAATACGGCTTCTCAGTTCTCCTTGTGGACAAAAAATCTGCTTACATACAGATTTGCACTCAAATTATTTTACGATGCCACAAATAAACTAAAGCAGGAAAAATATTGCTATAGTGAGATACAAATATAGGTGCTGTATTTCTCGGTTCTCCTAGTCAGTGGGTAGGTCACGTTGACAGTGTGAGAAAACAAAATTTGAAATCTTCTGAAATTTTTTAATAATAAAGCTATTTTCCTTTATTAAGAAAATAGTATGAAAATTCAAAACAGCAATAAATGGGCTGACTAACATATCAAACAAAGGAAAGAGTCAGCAAATAAAAGGGTATAAGCACCAGAAAGAGACAAGAGTTATCACTAAAAAAAATAAGTTGAACACAGCAATGTTTAAGCCCTTTTTAAGGTTTAGGCCACTCCTTTCTTGGTGGAAAAAATCAGGTTTTCAAATTATGCAGAAATACACAGACTTCATTATGATAGAATGAAACATTATGGAATATAGGGTGGAAAACGATTGACATGATGAAGGTGAGGAACTGAATGAAATTTTAACAGTTCGGTTTGCAGAATGAAAAGATGAAAGATGTGCTAGAAAATACTCTTTGATAATCTGAATGACAAGAAATGAACAGATCTGTGATGTTCTAGTTTCTGTTTGCAACTGTCATTGTTATTGTTGTTTTGTTTTAAAGCAGAGGCCAAGAAGCAGAATCAGACACCTCCTACAGCACAGAGCATCCCTACCCAGCCTTTGTCTCGCCCACTACCACCTTTGCAACCAAACCCTCTGCAGCAAACAGGCGTGCCAACAAGTGGACCTTCCCAGACCACTATACATGTATTACCTACAGGTAACTTCATTTTTGTTATTTTGTCTGCAATTATGGTTGGTTTTTTTTTTTTCTGTAGATAATTGTTGGGCATTAGAATCATCTTACAACTGATCAGTTCTGTGGACTCTTAATTGCTTGTGTTCAGTTGTGATTTTTATCTTTTCCACAGCTATCCTTACACTCAGGGCTACTTTTATTTACACAGACCAGATATAGTAATTGTTGGTTTTTTTATGATCTTTTTTTCCCTATATTTGGACTTATTAGCAATAGAGGATTTGGGTTTGTTTCTTTTTCTTCAGTCTGATTCTTTGGGATATTATTTTTATCTTTTCTGTTTGGAATTTGGATATATGCTGACATCATTACTGTATCAGGTGAAAGTTACTATTACATTTGTTTATGCTATTTTCTCCTTTCTTGCAGTATCAGAAGCAGATAGAATTTTGTGGTGACAGCTTTTATTTTGCGTGTTGTGGAATTACATTCTAGGTTTTGGTTTGTCTTTCTTTTTGCAGCTCCGACAACAGTGAATGTAACTCATCGACCAGTGACTCAAACAGCTGCAAAACTTCCTATACCACGAACCCCAACTAACCATCAGGTGGTCTATACCACTATTCCTGCACCACCAGCTCAGAATTCTGTAAGAGGAGCTGTCATGCCAAGTCCAAGTTTAAGGCCAGTCAACCCACAGACTGGAGGTAAGGGATTCTTTCTCCCAGGCACATTCTAGCACAGCACAGCTTCATCCATTCTGCCTGGTAGATCTGGATTGTTTTGTGTTGTTGTTTTGTTTTGTTTTGTTTTACAGTACTAGTCCAAATTAGAGGTTATTTTTTTGCTAGCCTAAAGACTTGAGAAAATTTCCAGCTATTAAGAAATAATTCACACTACAACTATGAAAGTGAGGAAAAAGTGGAATGAAGTTATCTCACACACTGCTTCTGCCAGCTGTGCATCTCTGGGTGGAATTCCCAGTGCTTCACAAGGTATCAGAAAGTAAAGTAATGAGCACAGCTCTTCTGGAGGATAGATAAAGAGCATTTTCTTATTAAGATTGTAAGATTAAAATCTATATGTATGTAGTAAATCATGTTTGATCTCCCATCTAAAATTCCGTCATGATCTCTTATGTCCTGTGCCCAGCAAGTTTTCTTATTTTAAGTCTAGACAGATAGAATTTCTAACCAAATGCATCAATTTCTGATGCATGACTGTGTTTCTTTGACTAGGGCTCTCAACAAGTTCATCTCAACTTTGCAAGTGTAACTAGTGTCTTCCTGTAGCAGAAAAATATATGAATTAAGTACTCTATCTTCACAATAAAAACCTTGAAGTTAAATAGTAGTTTATATTTTGCTGTTAAGTGGGGGATTTTAACTGCTTTTTTAGCTCCCCACAGTTTCTCTACTATGCTTTTTCAACATGGTTTAATGTAAGTTTCCCTGTTCCATTGTACAGACTGAGGTTACATTTATGTGACATCCAGGTAGTGAATTTTCTCGGACACTATCTGTATAAGTCAGACTCAGAACACTTTGTGCTTGAACAGTGTGAGATTGTGCCTCCATAAAATCCTCCAGATTTATGGTTCTGAAACACAGTTTTTGGAAAAAAAGAACATCCATGCATATTTGTAGCTATTTAATTCTAAGCATCTCTTACAACTAGGTTCGCTTGCATTGCGTTGTGAAAAATCAGCAGTGCTAGCTAAGCAGAACTTGATCAGACAGTTCTTGAGCTATGTCTATGAAACGTCAGGGTGTGAGGAAATAAGTGTTCCTTTCAGAATATTTGTTTGTATTTCTTAAACTCATGATACTGCTGCACCACACGCACTTGAGTTCATATTCTTCTTTTCAGAGGTATGTCTACGTCTTGCGTTCCTGGTGGCAGAAGACCATAAAAGGCAGGATAACCTCAATCCACCTTAGTTTTATGTAATTATTGCCCTTAGCCGCAAGTCAAACCTGTGCAGTCTACCTACTATTTTGGAAGGAGTTTTGAGTACTTAACAGTCTGTTCACTTAAATATTTTTAGTAGCAATTTCTACTTTGTACATAATCTGTATTGGACATGCAAGATACTTAAGGTGTTGTTGAAGAACTTACAATAGATAATGTGCTATTTTAAAGCTTTCTATAGGAGAACTTAATGAGAGAGAATTCATGTGTTTTTCAGGTGAGATCATCCAACAACAGATCTCTCTGTAATGTTCTTCTGACCTGCTGGTCCGTTGATAGAATGAAAGCTTAGCCTTCGATTATCTGCTCAGAAATTCTCAAAAAGGTTTCCAATAAGAGTAAATAAGATTCAGGTTGACAGAACCTAATCAAAGAGTTCTTGATTAACCTAATCAAAGAGCATTCTTCCAGCTGAAGATTGGGCCAGATCATCTCCAGAGATCCCTTCAAACCTAGACTTCTCTGTAATTCTGTTACTGTTAGGGGCAGTTACACAGACATACTTTTCAAGTCAGAGTATTATGCAGTACTGTTGCCTGACAAGCCAAATAATACATAAGAAACTGACAGTTCTTCCTTCCACGTACCTCAGGACAAGGACACCAGATGGTTGGCCTGAGCAGGTTGAAGATCAGTTTATACGGAATAAAGATTATTTCAAGGCTTCACATTTGCATACCTAATGTAGATGTTTCACTTAATTGTAGCAAAAAAGCTATTACATTCTTTGATCTCTTTTGGCTGTCAGCAGTGTCCATCTTTTAGCCCATTCTGGATTTTTAACCATCCTTATTATACAGCTTTTTAATACAGAAATGCTGGTGATAATTTGTTTTGGTTTTTATTATCGTTGAAATTGTTTTTAGAGTCAGTAGCAGGTGCTTAAGTAGTAAGATCTCTGCACTCTTTTTTCAGAAGATTAATTCATCCAATGTGTTTTGCAGAGTTGTAGGTTTGTACTGCTACTTTAACCAAGTAGTTAGGTGTACCTGATCTTCACAAAGATGCACTTGGAAGCAATATTAACTGTGTACTTTATATGTTCTTAAGGTACTTCTGTCCATCTCTCTTCAGATAATTGTAATTTCCTGTGACAGAATCACAGTTATGCTAAAGCAGCATACCTGGTTGAATTTTCAGACATAAGGAGTAGCTTGTTTTTGATGACTGTTTATCCTGTAAGAGTTTCCAGTTTCATTAGCTTCTTAGATAGGTGTGCTAATAGGAAAAACGTATGAGGCAGCTAAACTATTTTTACTGCTTAATGAAAACAGTAAGATTTAGCACTCTATTTGAATTCACTGTCTCAGTCCTACAGTTTACCTGGATGTCCGACTCTCATCACTTGTATGAAAGCTGGATGACTGTTTATAGAAAGAAAATATCAAAGAATCTGTGGTTGTCTGAAATGTGTCACTCTGTGAGCTACTCTTTCTTTATATTCTGAAGAGTTGGAATGCTTGGATATCATACATTTGGGGATCTGTAAAGAAGAAGAGATTGTCCAAGATCTGGTATTTCTAGATAGAAATAGAAGAATCACAGAATCACAGAATGTCAGGGATTGGAAGGGACCTCAAAAGATCATCTAGTCCAATCTCCCCGCCGGAGCAGGAACGCCTAGATTAGGTCACATAGGAACATGTCCAGGTGGGTTTTGAATGTCTCCAGAGAAGGAGACCCCACAACCTCTCTGGGCACACTGTTCCAGTGTTCTGTTACCGTCACTGTGAAGGAAGTTCTTTCTCACATTTATGTGGAACCTCCTATGTTCCAGCTTGCACCCATTGCCCCTCGTCCTGTCATTGGATGTCTGTAAGTAGAGCCTTGTTCCATCTTCCTGACACTCACCCTTTACGTATTTATAAACATTAATGAGATCACCCCTCAGTCTCCTCCAAGCTAAAGAGACCCAGCTCCCTCAGCCTTTCATTGTAAGGGAGATGCTTCACTCCCTTAATCATCTTTGTGGCTCTGCACTGGACTCTCTCAAGCAGTTCCCTGTCCTTCTTGAACTGAGGGGCCCAGAACTGTACACAATATCCCAGATGCAGTCTCGCCAGGGTAAAGTAGAGGGGGAGAAGAACCTCTCTTGACCTACTAACCATGCCCTTTCTAATAAACTCCAGGATGCCATTGGCCTTCTTGGCCACAAGGGCACAGTACTGACTCATGGTCATCCTGCTGTCCACCAGAACCCCTAGGTCCCTTTCCCCTACGTTGCTCTCCAACAGGGCAGTCCCCAACCTATACTAGTACCTAGGGTTGTTCTTGCCCAGATGCAAGACTCTACGCTTACCCTTGTTATACTTCATTAAATTTCTCCCCGCCCAACTCTCCAGCCTGTCTAGGTCTCGCAGTATGGCAGCACAGCCTTCTGAAGTGTCAGCCACTCCTCCCCGTTTTGTGTCATCAGCAAACTTTGCTGACAGTGCACTCTATTCCCTCATCCAAGTCATTGATGAATATAAGAATAGTACTGATCCCAGTATCGAACCTTAAGGGACTCCACTAGATACAGGCCTCCGAATAGACTCTGTCCCATTGACCACAACTCTCTGGTTCCTTTCCTTTAGCCAGTTCACAGTCCACCTAACTACCCAATTGTCCAGACTACACTACACCAAGATAGACCACATCCACTGCTTTACCATCATCTGTCCACATGGTTATAGAGTCATAGAGACATAGAATCCGTGCAGTTGGAAGAGACCTTTAAAGGTCATCTAGTCCATCTCCCCTGCAATGAACGTGGACACATACAGCTAAATCAAGTTGCTCAGAGCTTGATCCAGCCTCACCTTGAAAGTCTCCAGTGACAGGGCATCAACCACATCTCTAGGCAACCTGTTCTAGTGCCTCATTACTCTCACTGTAAAAGACTTTTTCCTTATGTCCAACCTAAATCTACCCTCTTTAAGCTTGAAGCCCTTTTGTTATGTCTTCATAGAAGGATATCAGATTAGTTAAGCACGACTTCCCCTTGGTGAAGCCATGTTGACTGCCCCTAATGACCTTCTTATCCTTGATTTGCATAGAAACAGCGCCAAGGATAAGTTGTTCCATCAACTTTCCAAGGATGGACATGAGACTGACCAGTCTATAGTTACCTGAGTCCTCTTTCTTGCCCTTTTTGAAGTCTGGACTAACATTTGCTTTCCACCAGTCCTCAGGCACCTCTCCTGTTCCCCACAACTTACCAAACATAATGGAGAGTGGCCTAGCAATGACTTCCATCAGCTCCCTCAGCACCCACAGGTTCATCTCATCAAGACCCATGGATTTATGGATGTCCAGATTGCTTTATTGGTCCTGAACCCAGTCCTCATAAACCGAGGCAAATTCCTCCTTTATCCTGGCTTCCTCTGGCAGCTCAGGGACATGGAGCTCCTCAGGACAGCCTCCAGCAGTATAGACAAAAACAAAGAAGGCATTCAGGAACTCTGCCTTCTCTGTATCTTCTGTCACCAGGGCACCCACCTCATTCATCAGTGGACCTACATTGCCTCCAGGGTTAGTTTTATCTGCAATGTATTTGAAGAAGCCCTTTCTGTTGCCCTTGACCCTTCTTGCAAGGTTTAATTCTAAGGAGGCCTTAGCATTCCTAGTTGCCTCCCTATATCCTCTGAAAACAGTCTTATATTCCTCCTAAGTGGCCAGCCCCCTCCTTCCATGATCTATACACTCTCCTCTTCTACTTGAATTTGCCCAGCGGTTCCCTGTTTAACTGTGCAGGTCACCTGGCTCCCCTTCTTGACTTCCTACCTGTTGGGATGCTCTGATCTTGAGCTTGGAAGAAGCGGTCCTTGAATGCTCACCAACTATCTAGGGCCCCTTTGCCTTCAAGTAACCTGCCCCATGGGATTTCTTGAAAAGACCAGAGTTGGCCTTACTGAAGTCTAGGGTTGTGATTCTGCTTGGTAATCTGTTCCTGCTACATGAGATCTTGAACTCCACCATCTTTTGGTTGTTGCAACCAAGGCTGCCCTCAACCTTCACCACTTCAACCAGACCTTCCTTGTTAGTGAGAACAATATCCAGCAGCGCTCCTCTCCTAGTTGGCTCATCCATCATTTGCATCAGGAAGTTATCAGTGCACTGGAGGAACCTCCTGGACTGTGGATGGCTGACTGATTAGGCCTAGCAAATACCAGGTAATTAAAATCCCTATGATAACCAGGGCTTGTAATTGTGAGGCTGCTATCAGCTGCCTGTAGAAGGCCTCGTCAAGTTCCTCATCCTGATCAGGTGGCCTGTAATAGACACCCACGACAGTATCACCCATGCCAGCCTGCCTCTTAATTCTCACCCACAAACACTCAATTCACTCCTCATCTGCCACTGGACAGTACTCAGTACACTCTAGTTGCTCTGTAATGTAAAGAGCAACTCCACCACCCCAGCTTGCTGGCCTGTCTTTGCTGAGAAGGGCACAGCCATCCATGACCACATTTCAGTCATGTGATCTGTCCCACCATGTCTCTGTAACCTTGAGGTTGGACTTGATGATCTTGAAGATCTTTTCCAACGTGAGCAATTCTGTGATTCTGTGATTCCTACCCACCTGTCTGGAATATGAGCAGTGGGTAGTAGTCTGTCAAGTGCACCAGGCTGGGGGGTGTCCTGATGATATCCCTAAACTAGGCTCCAGGTAGACTATAGACTTCCCTATGATGACGGTCAACACTGCATATTAGGCCCTCTATTCCCTTCAGGGTTGAGTCACCAACTAGAACCCTTCTCTTCTTCCTTGTGGAAGAGGTTATCACATTGCTGGAAGGCCTATCCGACTGAGATAAGACCTCTGGAGGAGGTTGCCTATCCTCCTCTTCGACAGCTAGTTCTTCCTGTAGGACCCCATACCTGTTCTGAAAGGGTAACTGAGAAGGTGGGGGAGGTCAGGAGTGGATTCATTTGCTTCCTGGAGCAGGGACCTGTCTCCATTCCCCCCAGTCTCTGAGGCCTGTCCCCCCCACTGCCTGGTGACAGGAGAGGAGGGGATCCTCCAATTTACCTGGGGCCTCAGCCTGTTTCCTCTCTTTTAGGGAGCGGGTCCACCAGTCAGTCTCTCTCTCACACACTCTGAATACTCCCCAACCTCTCCACTTCATCCTTCAGCTCAGCCACTAGGCTGGGCAGATCATTCACCTGTTCACATCTGACACAGATGTTGTCTTTGCTCCCCTCCATTGCAAGAACATGCTAGGCAACCAATAACAATGAGCAGAAAAGCACTGAGCTCATAAAACCTGTGTGTCCCACCAGTAAATGGGCAAAATGTTACTTAAGAGAGAGAAATGTAGTATAAAATGAGTAACTGCTTGGTGTTTTGCAAGAGTTCTGGATATTAGGTATGAAGCTATAAAATTACCTAGTTTACTTCTGCCAGTCCGGTCAGTTTGCTATGGGATGCAATGAAATGGCAGTTTCTGTGAGTACATATTCATAGCAGTGTCCATTCTGTGAGGGAAGACAAGCTTCTTGGACAATGACATAATCTTTTCTGGTTTTCATGCCTTCCACAGCACAGCCTCCTAGCATTTGGAATACTGAGTGGGTGTCATTCTGCTGCTACAGCATTTATGTTCTCCTTGAATCCAAAAGTGATCGGATTTATTTATTTTTGTAACGCTCAAGCTGCCTGAATCTCCCCCACTTCTCCTCCCCCATTTTTTTCATACTACAACTGACAAAAACATTATTCTGTTCCTTCTGCAGACATTAGCACATGCTTTCTTTTATAGCTTAGAGGAATGGAAAGTGGTTTTGGTTTAGTACGGTAATTAGTCTGATGGCAGTTTGAGAAGGATGTGTCAGTTTGAAATTTGGTGTCATCCAGCTGAATGAAGGAGTTTGGCTTCCAGTGTTCTGTTTTGCTGGTTTTAAATATTCAGTACTCAAAAATATTCATTGTGCCTCTTACAGGCATGACAGTACGAATGCCTCAGACAACTGCATATGTTGTGAACAATGGACTAACTCTTGGATCTGGAGCACCTCAGCTTACAGTGCATCATCGACCACCACAAGTGCATGCAGTGAGTACTATCATTTTGAAATTACTTAAGGCAATTACAGACTTGTCTCTGCACTAGTATGTCTCAGATTGTTTCTCAGTGTGAACTGAAGAATAGTGAAATACCTTGTAGACACTTTCCAGCCACTTCGCATGTATAACACCACCATATCACCTTCAGAAAGTTCTACCAGGAACAGTGAAAGCTGTGCTATCTTGTTAGCTTACACAAGAGTTCTTCAAATCAGCAGTGTTGCATATTGAGAAATGGTGTGAATTATCTGCAGGTGACTTGTGGAGTCAAGGGTACAAAAGAACTGCCACAAGAAGTTTTATTATGGTTTGAAATTCATGGAATTGCCTATGAATTGGATGACAACACTTAGCTGTTGTGCATGTGAAAGAGCACTGGAACTGGTTGCCCAGTGGGGTTGTGGAGTCTCCTCCTTGGAGATCTTCAGAAGCTACCTTTACATGGTCCTGAGCAATCTGCCTGTAGGTGGCCCTTGCTTCTGTAGGGGTTGGACCAGATGGCCATCAGAGGTCCCTTCTAACCTCAACCATTTGGTCATTTTGTGATGAGGCCTAAAGCCTTTGACATGGTACCCCTCAATGTCATTTTCTCCAAATTGGAAAGATATGGATTTGGTGGGCGGATTGATCAATGGATAAAGAACTGGCTGCAGGATTGAGTCTAGAGAGTGGTGGCCAGTGGCTCAGTGTCTGGATGGAGATCAGTGACGAGTGGTGTCCTACAGAGGTCAGTGCCAGGACTGATACTCTTTAATATCTTAATCAGTGACATTGCCAATGGGATTGAGCGCACCCTCATCAAGTATGCTGATGACACCAAGCTGTGGGTTGCGGTCAACACACCTGAGGGACAGGATGCCATCCAGAGGGACCTGGACAGGCTTGAGCAGTGGACCCAGGAGGACCTTATGAGGTTCAACAAATCCAAATGCAAGATCTTGCACCTGGGTCAAGGCAACCCCTCACTACCAATACAAGTTGGGGAAAGAAAGGATTGAGCGCAGCCCTGCTGAAAAAGACCTGGGAGTACTGGTGGATGGGAAGCTGGACATGAGCCAGCAGTGTGCCCTTGCAGCCCAGAAAGCCAACCGTATCCTGGGCTGCATCAAAAGATGCATGGCCAGCAGATCGAGGGAGGTGATCCTGCCCCTCTGCTCTGTGCTGGTGAGGCCTTTACTTGGAGTACTGCATCCAGATGTGAAGTCCTCAGTGCAGAAGAGACATGGACCTGTTGGAGCGCATCCAGAGGAGGGCCAAAGAAATGATGCAAGGAATGGAACACCTCTCCTATGAGGACAGGCTCATCCTGAGCTAGGGCTATTCAGCCTGAAGAAGGCTCTGAGGTGACCTGATAGCAAACTTTCACCGTCTAAAAGGGAGCTACAGGAAAGAAGGGGACAGACTTTTTAGCAGGGCCTGTGGTGATAGAACAAGGGGAAATGGCTTCAAGTTCAGGGAGGGTAGATCTAGGTTGGATATAAAGAAAAAGTCTTTTACAGTGAGAGTAATGAGGCACTAGAACAGGTTGCCTAGAGACGTGGTTGATGCCCTGTCCCTGGAGACTTTCAAGGTGAGGCTGGATCAAGCCCTGAGCAACTTGATTTAGCTGTATGTGTCCCTGTTCATTGCAGGGGAGTTGGACTAGATGACCTTTAAAGGTCCCTTCCATCTCTAAGGATTCTGTGATTCTATCATCAGTTTTTCAGTACAGATGCTCGCAAAGGTTGAGTAGAAGAACACAGTACAGACAACATCCTTAATTGCCAAGTCCTGAATTTTTGAGTTTGGGGATCTTTGGGGGATTTTTTTTGTTGTAATCACTGCTTGGATTGATTTCTTTCTGCCTCACCTCAAACCCTTTTTAGTAAGACAGAATTGACTTTTGACTAATTTTATATCGTTTTGTTGTTGAGACTGAAGTACGTTGCCTGCATACTCAGTTGTTACACAGTCACCTCATTTCCAGTCTCCTGATTTGGTAAATATATTACCAAAGTGACTAACAATTCTTTGAATCTAGACATCATTCAACTTTCACGTATCTCCCACTGATAAATAGCAAGAAGAAAGCAGGCCAGTATCACACACACAAAACTTAAAGAACAAAAGCTAGCTGATTCCACCATGAAAAAGTCCCTGGCATTACAGTAACAAAATGTCATGCCCACTGTAACCACATTCCTAAATTGAAATTAACTAACATAAATAATAGACCTAGAAGAATTTCTGTGATTGAAATGTTTCAATGTAAAGTCACATTTTTGCCCTTATTTCAAAACTTTCTGGAAACTGAGGCTGAGGTTTTGTGTTCAATTTAAGGTGATAAATATACATGTTGTTCCATTACCACTTCTTCCTCTTGTGACTGAAAAAGCTGCCTGTTGAAAAGATGATGTTGAGTTGCCAGCTCAGTCCACTGTCTGGGATGTTTTGTGTAATGTGGGAGAAGCAGCTCAGATACAGATTAGCTCAAACTCATTGTGAACCTGCCCACTCAGTCTTGGTAAATGGCCAGGTGCTCACAGTCCATCATCTCATGGGTAGGAAGCAAACAGGATATAGAGAAGTAACTGTGGCGACAACCTTCTGTACAGGTAGTGATTTATATGTGAATAATTACTTCTGACATCTTTGGTTCCACCCCTTCTCACTCTTTGTTTCTGTTTATGCCTGGTGCTTTCTGTACACAGGGCTTTGAGTTGTGGTGGTTGAGTAATTGCAGACTGATTTCTTTCCATTTGCTTTGGGAATGATGAATTAAAACCTCTTTCCACCGCTGTAGACTAACATTTCCCTGATTGCTCTTATATTGCATAGGAGCCACCACGCCCTGTACATCCTGCCCCGCTCCCAGAGGCACCACAGCCACCACGCCTGCCCCCTGAAGCTGCCAACACTTCTCTGCCTCAAAAACCACAGCTGAAGCTGGCACGGGTACAGAGCCAGAATGGTATTGTTCTGTCATGGAGTGTCATAGAAGTGGACCGGAGTTGTGCCAGTGTGGACAGTTACCATCTCTACGCATACCACGAGGACCCAAGTGCTACTATGCCTTCCCAATGGAAGAAGATAGGGGAGGTGAAGGCCCTTCCACTACCTATGGCATGCACTCTTACTCAGTTTGTGTCTGGTAGCAAATACTACTTTGCAGTCCGAGCTAAGGACATCTATGGCCGTTTTGGACCTTTCTGTGACCCCCAGTCTACAGATGTGATCTCGTCCCAGAGCAGTTAAACTGGAGTTCTTTGGAGCCTTTAAACCCATCCTACTTCCAAGGGTTACCCTGGTTTTGAGGGGGTTGATCCAGTGCATGAAATTCACTTTTAGATCCACTCTCTGCAGGATTAATTTAGACGGCTGTGCGATACACTACATACATTCAGAACCAAAAGAAAAGTAAAGTCTCACTTCCAGCAAGAGAACCTGTTTTTCTGGATAGGTCAAGTCATGGGCCATTCAAAAATTTCATTTTCCTTCTCATGACAGCTGTTCCACCTAGACATCTATCTACTCTTTATTCAAGGGCACGTTGGATGCCTGGGATTCTGCTTCAGAGTGGGAGCAAAAATATAAATTGCAGTTTTTTTCTGAAGCTGAACTACATCTGTAGTGCCTACCAAGGCACTAACATGAAGGCAAGAACAGATTTGCCTCTTGTACCTAGCTCTCTGTGAGCAAGCTGTGATACGAAAGGTGATTCAAGGTCTTACTTGTGTGCTGGAAGATTGAGT
This sequence comes from Pavo muticus, assembly GCA_016647715.1. Lineage (NCBI taxonomy): Eukaryota > Metazoa > Chordata > Aves > Galliformes > Phasianidae > Pavo > Pavo muticus. The sequence goes on from JACDJE010000012.1 coordinate 3,625,368, forward strand.
GATATGTTCTTAAATTACCAACAGTAATCAGCTGTCTGAGGAGAGGGAAGGGAACTTTAGTCTGGCCAGGGAAGCAGTGTCTGTGAATTCGGAGGTGGTGTAGTGGGGAAAAAAAATAAATCACCCCACTACTTCCTACCTCTCCTAAATAAGAGCTCTCCTCTACTGTCACCGTCCACCTCCATTCACACTTGGAGCATTCCTAGGACAGATCTGAAACTGGATTGTAGAAATCACATTCACACCTCTCTAGCTCAAATAATTTTTCTGCCTCTCCCCTTATACATCCAGCCCTGTTTTTTAGATTTATTTTGTGCCTTAAACAGTAATTTCAGAAATAAATGTAGCCAGGTACCTTGTGGTGTTCATTTGCTTGGAGTTACTTCTCCTTTTACCCCTCTAGCCTTTCATTACTGCTTCTTGTTTTCCTGGCCTATAGTGATTGTTTCTTTCTATAAAGACCAGGAAGTGTAACATCTACTGATGCTGGACTCATTTTTATCTGTACTTTAAATCAATCCTTCCCTTTCTGCAATTAATGAGTCGCCGTTTCTATCCTGTGAAAAACATTTGAGTGTACAGACAGTATTTTCCACCAGAGCCTTTCCCTCGTGTTCTTTTGGGAAAGCTGTATGCTGTGTTTCAGCCAAAGAAACCTATGTGGTGTAGCACCATGAAAGCTTCTACATGTTTGCACTCGGTTTAGATGTTCAGTTGGTAGAAAAAGGTACAGAGTTGGCTTCTTAGTCCTCTATTCCAGTCGCCTGCCTGCCTTTGCAGGAAGCTAACACCCCCAGAGTAGTTAAGACACTAGCCCAAAATTGGTGAGCAACTGCATATGTTCATAGAAGCTTTCATGCTGCTTCTGAGCTGAGAAATCAAAACAGTGCATCTGCCCCACTGTCCTGTTGACATGTTCTTAAACTTTTTTTATGCATAACCAAATTGTAACAACTGGACAAGAAAAGATACGTAAGATTTTTATTGTGGCATTTTTAAGAACAAGGACAGCATCTTGTTTCTATCCAGCAGAACCAAATACTGGATTTAGAAGGGAAAATGTTTAGATTGACTTCACCATCTGACAAAGCTGTAGACGTTACTTATTTCTTAATTCCAATACTGGCTGTCTTGAAAAATTTAAATATTAAGCGAGGTTGAAAAAGTCACAAAATATGGCTAGTGAAATAATCTATGTGATAATGGGTTCTTAAGTTGTGTTCCCTTCAAGAACATTATGTGAAAGAAGCTCAGTTGTAGACTTTTGTCCACACTACTTTACTGCACTCCTTCATATAGCTGGGATCGTTGCTTCCGTCAGGTGAGTAACAAATACTGTCAGTATGGGAGTTGTATTGATTTGGGTAAGCAAAAATTCTGTCTAAATCCATGTATCATGAGAGAAGGTTTGCACTGAATCTCATGTATGAAAAGTGTTTAACTTTTCCTTTGAATAACAGTTGTCCCCATATTACTGGTGCCAATGATCAATAATGCCTTGATTTTTTCTATGTGGAATTAAATGTTTTGTCTGCCTATTTCAAGGAATAATTAATAATTCATTTACACTACTTATGAAAAGTTGAGTCTTTATAAAGGAAGTTCTGTAGTAGAGGTTTAGAGTAATTTCTTCCAGTTGATGGCTGTTAAAGCATCAGTTTACTTTAATGTCTTTTGAGGTGGTACCAAAGGGCTGTTGGCCATATCAGTACAATGAGGTTTTATAGTTTGAAAGTTAAAATAAATATTAGAATCCAACCTGGAATTTATGCTGCTTATTGAATTTTGATTCCAGCCTCAGCTATACATGAGCTTTTCTATAGTTTGTGCTTGCTTTTAGATCACAGTTGTTACTAGCTTTGTCTTGCTTGGGATAGGCGGGTGATGAGTCTTGTGTCACATTTTTTTTTTTTCCTTTCTCCAATGGAGGTAATAGTTGGGATGGCCTGGTGTATGGAGGTTTTGTGGACTGCATCTTTAGAGAGATTACTCATCTTTATTTACTAAAGAAAGACATTCTCAACAGAGTTGAAACTGGCTTCTTGCTTAATAGTTGTTTCTGTTATGTATGGCAGAGCGCAGCTCGTTTTTGTGAATAGATTAAGCAAGTTAGCTACTGTTTGCTAAGTGAGGCCATCACAGTTGTAGAGTGAAAGCAGGCATCTTTTTCATTGCAGCAGAGATGTTAAGATCCAATTTCAGCATCTTAAGCAAGTGCTGGTGGCTAAGTACATGATAAAGCGTAGCTTGATTTTTCAGATGCCTTGCTCAGTTTGGAGACATTGCAAGTAGCAGTTCTTCATGCTGATGTGCAAAGAACTGTGCCGCTTCTTTAAAACTGTTTGACTGTGGAACAGATACCTGCAGTGAGTACTTAGCCCTTATATTAATGAACGGGAGTATTGCTTAACTCAAATGGCACTTTTCCCAATGTTTTGGAGTGGCTGTTTTTTATTTATTATTTAACCTCCCAGAAACAATAAAAATATTGAGAAACTAAATTTCCACCATTAACACATTCAGAAATAACTGGTTTCATTTAGTAGAATTTATTTGAAAGTATTACCAAAATATCTGGGAACATTCAGTACGGGTCTGTTAATACTGTGCTTTAGACTGGAGTCATCATAGAAGTGTTGGTTATCGGAGATTTCTAGTATTTCATTTTTAAATATGCAACAAGTCTCTACACAGCTTTCAAGTGGTAGACTAGACTAGAACAGTTCAGTTGGAAGGGATCTACAGAGATCATGAAGTCCAAATGGCTGACCACTTCAGGGCCACAACCAAGAGTTAAGGCATGTTATTAGGGACATTATCCAAATGCCTCCCTGTACCTAATGCAAGTTTTTCCATCTTTATTTTCAGTACCCTAATATAAATTGTTCCTGGCTAATGAGTTGTGCTGGTACCATTGGGTACATGACACGTTAGCTGCACCACCTCGGATCTAGTTTCCATGTTCTGGTGAACACTGCACTGATTCTACACTTTTTATTTTCATCATGTTTCTGGTTTGGTTTAGGTTTGGTTTGTGCCTACAGGCAAGAAGTAACTTGAGTTAGTTCTGTTTCTGGTTGGAAGGAAGCCCTCCTGTGGAGTGCTGATGGCGAAATGCCATTCTTTTCCACCTAGTTACAGCTTCGCTGACCTCCTTTATTTCAGTACAAGTCTAAAAAAAGCTTTACTGGATTCGAATAACTAAACCTTAGGAAGGGTGTAGACTGTAGGTATAGCATGTGTGTAGGTATATGCAGCTAAAGTAACAACTGGAGAAGACGTAAGGGTGCAGAGGCAGGTTCCACTCCGCCGGTGTTTACTTCTGTGCTCCAACCCGGCTTCCCTGAGAGTGGCAGTTGGGTCTCAGCGCTGCTCCTTTCAGTTGTGCTTGCTACCCTTTAACACGTTAGATCACTGAGCACAAGCAGTGACACACTCACACAACCACTGTTTTTAGCACAAGGCTGGAAATGCCCATGGTGTCTTCCCTGTAAAAGTAAGAGGTCTTATCCTGCTTCCTTTGAAAATAATGGCAAAACCCCCTCGTGCCTTCAGTGGGAGCTTGATTGGGCCCAGAAGTAGGATCTGAGCACTGTTTTGTACTATAACAAAATATCCATATGCTCCTTCCTTTATGCTGTTTGTCTTAAGCGTCCACTAAATCAGAATCTGTATTCTATGTAGGGACCAGGTCAGATGTGTTCTTGCTCCCCAAACAGCCATTCCCCAGTTCTAGACTATTGTATACACTGTACAAAATCAAGCTGTGATTTTGCCTTCTTATAAACTTCAGTATTTTCATTTGGTCAAAAATATCTATCCAGATTTTTTAAAATAGAAGCTTGATATATTAAATATATATTTTTTTAATTTGTTGGTTGGGGTAGGGGTGGGCATTGTATGAAAACACTGGAGAGGGGAGTTCAAATGACAGTGACTGTGCCAGCCCTGCCACCAGATCTGTGTTCCCTTCTGAATACCTTCTGAGGGGCTAAGAAATTGCTAAGAAAAAGCAAATTAATTGATTTTTTCTTTTCCTCCCTTCTGCCCACCTGTTAGAATGCATCTTTATTTCTCATTGTCATTGCACAGGCTGAGCATTCCTTTTTGTTTTGTTTTGTTCTAATATATATTATATGCACACACACATATATTTATATATATTTGAAGTGCTGTCTTAATTTAATGGGGTATATCTGTAAATAAGACAACTGGGTAGTAACTGTTTGGGGAGTCCTGTTCAGCTGTAGTAAGTTCTTGGCTATTGAGTCAAACATGCAAAATCCTTTGCAAGTAGCTCCATCCGACTTCTTGTTTTGCTTTGCAGCTGGACTTGTAAATACAAAAGGACTGCTTTTATGTCCAATTTAAACTGGGCAGTTGCAAGTTCTCCCCATTTTTGTATGTACTGTAGATTAGTGTGTGTGTATGTGTTAACTGTAGTGGGGTTTTGTCTGACAAGCCTGAAATTTATACTTTGAAATAAACTACTGGGTTTTTCACGTTTTGAGTCATCTGTGCTTAGTTCCAGACATCTCAGGTGACTAAGCGCCACATGCGTGTGCTCATCCTCTCCAGCCATGCTGCCTCCTGGAGGATGGGGCAGTGCCAGCTTTTCAGTTCTGCAGTCATGGTGCCACCTTGGTCAAGTAATGTCAAGCAGCAGTGGTTTGGCTCTGTGTCATTCCTAGAAAGCCAGCTGCGTGATGCTGCTCCTCCAGGCTTCTCACCGGAGCAGAAATTGTGCTAAGTTTTAGAAAGTCGCAAAGCAAAGAGGGGCTACGTGTCCTGGACAGACATTCCTGAGAGTTGGACATACCTCACCCTGACTGAGTGCCGAGCGCACACTTCAAGGGCAGTATCATTTATCTATGGTGGTAATAGTTCCATAATAGCAGTGACTTGCTTCAAGTCACTGACTGAAAGATTGTGTATGGACTCATGTTAAGTGATGGCTGAATACAGTCACACTTGGAAGTCCAGAGAGTTCCCTCAAACTGCCTGTTTAGAATACTGGTCTACTTTGTGCCCGTAGTTTAGACCGTTGCTTTCATTAAGAAATGTTAGCTTAAGCACTTTGCTCAAGCAGTGTTACAACTGCAGCTTGTGCTGGTGCTGGGGACAGGAGCTGCGTCCCAGTCGCTGCAGCCACATTCAGCCTGAGCCGGGCTGCTCATGGAGGAAGGACATGGTGCAATACAGCAAGCATGCGGTCATCTTGAACCCAGCACAGCCATTAACAGCAAAAGAGTCACAGTCACATGGGTTAGTCTTACGGCTCACTAGGTCCCATTTTTGTAAATATTTACTCAGAGAAAAGAGCTCTTCAAAGTAGAACTCTGTTTTCCCACCAACCGACTTGAAGCACAAAGCAGTTCCTGACACAGGGTAGGAGGCTCGTGGTGTGAGAAGGGCACATTTCCCCTTCCTTGGGAGCTTATAAAGGGGCATCTCACAGCTGCTGATGCATCCACATCCAGCACAGGGAAGCATCCATGTGTGCCGTAGCGAAGAACAGTCCGACACACACAGGAAGATATGGCCAGTTCACTGGTCCCTGTGGACTGACATTGAAACAATGCACATCTATTTGTGCTTTTTGTTTTAAAATATAAAAATGGAAAAAGTTGGCAATAAATAACAACCTGTCCTGTTGCTTAGGAGTAACAGAATTCCTCCGGCTGCTCTGTGCTCCCATCTCAGAGAGCTGCTGCTTCCCAGCAGGTCCCTCCAGCACCCGGCTACCTCCCATCCTGCAGGTGGGGTCCTCTATGAGGTTCAGAGCCAGTCTGGTTCCACCCATTCCAGCTGCTTGGCAGCAGCCTTTGCCCACTTACAGGAGTTAGAAACGCATCTCAAGGCAGCGATCAGGAGCAAACATCTGAAGGCTGCACAGTGTTCGTATTTGGTGTTTATTCTGAAAGCACCGAGCCCGCTGCTCTGTAAGGCTGGAGCCTGCCCTTGTCACAGCAAGGGCTCACAGCACTGACCAACCAGGCAGAGGCTGCTACCCTTGATCAAAGGCCAGCAGGAACTACATCCACACACTCCAAGCAAAGACAAGGTGAGTAGCATGTGGGGGCACAGCATTCTCCCAAAACCGTCAGTAGGGCCATCTCCTCCCCCCCCCACCTCCAGGGAAAGGCACCTGTGCAACACTATCTCTTGGCTCATATGTGGCATCAAGGGAACATCACGTTTATTCTCCATCCAGCAGCAGAACAGGTGAATGTACAGCAATTACATGTGTGCCCCTGCAGCCACCTAGTCCTGATGCAGTACAAATGCTCTCTGTTGCCTCTCGGACATACTTCCTCCTGCTCCAGCAAACAAATTACTTCATTCTCTGAACTGATTTTGAGCCTCAGCAAAATCCGCTGTATTAATTTCTGGTCTCCCTTGCCCCTTGGCAGAAATCAAGCACAATGTGACAGCCAGATATTTAGGGCATAGTCAAGCTGCAGTAACCTACTTCCATCGCCAGCCCTTGCCAAAACCTCACACTCTTCTGCCTACATGATTAAGGGTGGTACTGTGCCCTGTTTAGATTGGACAGTCAAGGCCAAGAGGAAAGCGCTGTTTATTTATTTGTTGTATATGTAATTAAGAAGGCTCAGTTACCTGCTATGGAGAATATGGCTGTGACTCTTTGACAGTAACATTCCCTGCTGATAAGCAACTTGCAGCACACTGCCAGCACTGCTCAGACTAAAGGCAGCCATGAAGCCAGCACAGAGGTAAAGCCACGTGACTCAGCCCAGTCCTGGAGGCAGCTCCTATGTCTAGACACAGATCGCTTCTGTTACTGCACAGCAGTTCATTCGTGCTCTGGGAGCGGCTGAGATGATGCTCAGATCGACAAAGGGCAGCACAGCGCCTGTTGCTTCCCATCCATCCCAGCTGAAGGGCCACTCAGACAGCCCAGAGAAGCAGAGCACGCGCTGTGCTGCAGAGAGCAGGAGAGGGGCAGGCAAGGCGTGGGGATGTGTACATCCAGCTGGATTTATTACACACAGGAATGAAAATTTCCATGAAAAAAAGTAAAATCCCATTTTGGAATATCGATGCTGATTTTACAGGATTGGCCTCATGGTGACAAATTTAAAGTTGTACGATTCAGGCAGGCCCTGATGGCGTGTGTTGTTGAACCGCCTCCAGGTGAAGACCGGGAGACCGCCCTGCACGGGGGGACCATTGATGGCGGTGGCCGTGAATGCTGAGGCCAGGCGGAAATCTGACACCTGCAATAAAGGACAGAATGGTTGGCTGGTGTTTGACATGCACCCATCCCATAGCAGAAATAGCTCAGAGAGATTTGGTAACACTACAGCAAAGAAATGGAGCAAGGGGAAATGCATGCTGGTCAGGCAGAATTCCCTCCCCTGCACAAAGGTATCTTCAGCTACAAAGGCAGTGCTGAAGGGGCAGCAGCAAAGCACACGCAGCCCTTTGCACTGTCCAGGGTGAGAGCAGCACATCCACCTTCACAGCAGTCCTCCCTATGCCTGGGTGTCCCCAGAAGGCCACGAGGGCAGCCTAAGATGATCTAGCATAAGCTCTGCTGTGTGTTAAGCACTTGGTCCATCCCTTAGAAACTGTCAGACAAGGGCAGCACAGTTACTGCAACTTTCTGGAGCCCCCCACCCTGTTTCTTCATTACCTCCCAGTACAGCCCAGCCCATTCCCCTTGCCTAACTGCTGTCAAAGGCACCTGCTCCCTTGCCAGACACCTCTATACAGCAGTTCTCTGGTTTCACTCCATAACAACCAGCTCTGGGAGCTCCTGCTGTCCACCACAGCAAGCAGGCAGGCCAGCCTGGGCTTCAGCAAGCTGAGAGGAGACACTCAGCACTGACAATGCCAGAAGGGGCTCCGAAGGACCCATTCCAGCCTTCAAACTCAACCCAGAGGAGGTGGCTGGTCCCCGCAGGATCTACCAGCATACCGGGGCTGGACAGCTGTACACACACAGGTGTTGCCCCTCACAGTGAAAACACCACCCAGGCTGCCCAGAAGAACTGCAGCTTTCTCCAACACAATGGGTCTGAGGATTTCCCCAAGTTTCCTTCCCTAAAAAGAAAGGTGACCTTTGGCAAACTTTGCTCAAAGCAGTTTTATGGAGAGGTGGAGACCTGGAGCAGGGCGATTCACTGGAGAGCAAGGCTTTTGTAAAGGTAAAATCAAAAGGAGGATAAAGACGCGTTCTTGTGGGCTCTGGGGATGCAATCAAGTAGCCTCCATGACCAGAAGGCCCCGACTGTGCAGCAGTCATCTTCTCCACCTTCCTCCAAGTGATGTAAGGACTCATTTCAACCTTCACTCAGGCTCCTCTTGCTGCAAAGCTTCAGGGCTTAACCCCTAAACAACACAGGTTCCCATGGACAACATTCTTTTGCGTATTTTCCTGTGCATCCTCTGCAACACCTGTACCAGGACTGGTGTCAAGGGCAGGAGATGGGTCTCTGCACAGGAGCTGCCCAGTGCTGGGACAGAGTGAAGAGACGAAGCAGGCCTAGACATGCCCACCAAAGTGCAGGGAAATGCACCGCAGGTGTGAGAAGAGCACAAAGAGACCGCAGCAAACATTCAGCAGAGACAGAAATTGGGTTTATTTACCTTGGAGTCATAGCAGCCTGCAGGCACTGGGAAGGAAGGATTCAGGTCTTCTCGGCAGCAAATGGTGTTGCAGGGATTGCGTTCAGCGTAAGGATCATGCTGGTAGTCTGGGGAGAAATGGGGCAGGCAGGGAAGAAAAGCAAACAAATGAGTCCCTTTACTCAAAGCCCTCTACTTCTCAAGTCCCCAAACCACTAACAGCTCAGTAAGTATGCAGTCTATCACACTGCTTTCATGCTCCTCTCCAGGTATCAGATAGAAACCAGTGCTTGAGTAAGGCAAGTTCCAAGTCCATTTAGCTATTTCTGCATCCCAGGGGCACCACTGCCCACCTCTAACCACAGACACCACTAATTCCACAGGACAAAAGCTTGCAGGAACTTTATGACTCCTCAAAAAAGCAGAACAGAAAGGGGTGGGAGGCAAGGAACAAAGAGTGCAGCAGTGAGAGCCTTCATGTTCCTGTTCTGGAACAAAGTAAGCAAAAGGAGCAAAGCCTTCAAATACCCACTGCAGCAGCTGCAAGCTAAGAGGGAAGAAGGACAAGCCTCAACACCTGCGAGCATGCTGCTACTCATAGCCCAATCAGTAGCAGTACCACACCCTGGGAGAGGCCTCCCAATGCCCAAGCGCAGTAATGAGTGTGCTCCCTGTAATTGGGAATCAAAATGTAGCATCTAAAGCTATTTGTACTGAGAGACAGGCTTAGGCAGAAGTTAATTATGCTGGTTTTAATCCAGTAATGAGAACCATGTCAGGGAAAAACAGAGCAGAGCATTTCCTACTGAAGACCATCCTTCCTGGACTGCAGGAGCTGAAAGGGTGAGCAGAAGCCAAACTGACTTCAAGTTTCATTCTGCACTTAACGGCAGTGTAACTAATCTGTAAGTAACGCTTTTCACTACAATAAAAGTAAATTAACACTGCTTTTTTAAGATCAGCTCCAAAACACAAGAATATATTTCTTACTGTTATATCTCATGATGTACTTCATGCTTTCTAAGTTGGTCACCTTGCCCTGGTCTCGACGGAAGATTTTTGCTCGTGGAGCAAGCTCATACGAGAAATCCAGCCCATACTTCTCAACATATGACGCATAACCACTGAGATTGTAAATCTTCTGATGGAAAGGAATATTGTATGAAGGCCAGTAGCCTGCAAGAGAGACAAATAACCTGTTAGACACTTGGGAAAGCTGAACACTCTTGCTTGTATCAAAACAAAAAAAGCCAACACATTTTCCATGCTGTGTTGCCTTAACAGCATTTCGAGGAACAACATGTCAAACTGGTTTGAAAGGAATAAAATAAAGCAACAGTCAACTGGAATGACTGGGGTTGACTCCCTGCGTAACACACACAGGCAACCCGCCCCCAGACTTCCACCCTGAGGACTCATCCTGCAGAGCAGCTGAGATCAGACTTGCAGGAGCCTGAGGTGAAGACACAGAGCAGCTACAGCCCTCCTGTAGAGATTACACTCCTCTGGGACTGTGCAGGGAAAGGTCATTTCCTGCCACCAAGCTTTGCTACATGAGACTTGAGTGAATGTGCTCCCTTTTCTTCCCTCTTCCCAACTCACCAAGATGCAATAATGCACCGTGCAACGAAGGCAGATGGCAATTAAAAAGAATAAATAAAAACTCCTAAACAAACGCACATTCATTACAGAGCATGGGTCCCAAAACAGCAGTTAGAAAGAGATCTGGGGAGAAACAAACAAAACCTGGAGATGAACAGATAAATAGGAACCATGGAGCAAGCAGGGGTGAGCAGGAGACAGGCCTGCAAAGAACACACGGACACGCCAGTGAGCAGTGGTGACTGGAAAGCTGTGGCTGTGCACACAGGGTAAGGAGATGTGGGGACAGATGCACGCTTGCACGCTTAACTTGAGGGTTAAGAAGCAGTAGACCTAAGCAGAACGAAAAGCTCTTCTGTGTCCCAGGCTCTGCAAGACTGCAGAATCCATGCAGACAGTGCAGCATTCAGCCTAAGACAGGCTTAACCAAGAGCTGACAGTGTGGCAACAGATAGATGTTCACACAAGGCCTTCTAACTTGAACCTCAGTACTAGTGTTCAATAAGCCCTTCCCATGCAACAAAGCACATCAGCTAGCACAAAGACATGGCCCTCCTAAGCCAGCAAACACTACAGGAGCTATTACCTTTACGGAGAACATTTGTTTGATCAGAATATTCCACAAGGGTTGGGATCTGCTCAACGATGTACAATGCACCGTCATCAAGGCTCTTCTGTAGCTTGACCTTCTTCAGGTCCAGCACCATGTACTGATTGTTGTAGGTCCCTAGGTATGAGAACAAAGAGTCACATGCCCCGTGTGGGAAAAGAAAAGGGGCGTGGGGGGGGGGGAAGGAATACATTCTTTCTTCTAAGGTTCATATGAAAGTGTACTTACCAGAGTTGCATTTTGAGAAGGTTTCTGCCCAAGCTTTGCCATTGTCTGCCATCATGTTAGCAATGCGGACCCTCTGCCAAGCAAACAGGGATTCAGGCACCACTTGCTTAATGAGGGTTTGGTTGAACACACTGTTGGTGGTCTGCAACATTATCAAGCCACTGCCTAGTATGTAAAAGTCATCCAGGGACACTAAAAAGCCTTAAATAACAATTACACAAAAATTGTTATCTCTGAACCCATGTTGTATTCACAGAACAAAACAATCCAAGACAAAAGGATATAAAGGAGAGTGCATGTGCAACTTTTAAATAAAGCCATAAAAATATTAAAGATGAGATGGCAATTTCTGTGAGCACTACACGCCCACTGTAAGCACAATTTCTCCCTTGTCATGCTTTCAACACACACAACCTGCTTTGTTTGGAGCGTTTGCTTCAGGTTTGTATCTCACGCTTTCCCACATGTTTCCCTTTCACATGTCCAGCAATGGCTATTTCCAGGAATTACATAGTGTACAAGCATTTGTTTCTAACAAAATTTCTTCAAAAAAGAAAAAAAACACAAAACAACATAACACAACTCCACAAACAGATCTTCATCAACCAGTTTTCAGAGGCTTTTGTTTGTTTTTAAATGAATCTCTTTTGGAATAAATGAGCTAAGCAGAAAAGTCTTTTTTCTTAATCTTTTCCAATCTAACTATTCTAAAAAATGTCTCCAAGAAACGGGGGCAACTCAAATTACAAGTCACCTCCTGCATGTGAAAGTTCTACCTACTCTTCTCTGCGATGTGTCGCCATTCAGCAGCCGTGCCAAATTCAATGCCGCCATGACTCTCTGAGCAGGATCCCTTCCCAGGCTACATGCCAATAGAAGCATTGGGCCCAATTGCAGATCCTGTGCCAGGCGGTAGTATACAGAATTGCAAATGTCAGCTGTAAAGCCATGGGTAGCATGGCAACTATTTACGAAGCAGAAATAATTTGAGGTTCTCCAGAGGAAACAGAGCTGGCAGTCACCAGGCTGAGGAAATGCGGTTAACTGAGCTACTGATGGAAAAGTCATCCAGAATCTGGTCTCTTGCTAGTCAGCTTTTAATGACATCACTCTTTTTCAAAGAGTACAAAATGCTAAAAATTGTCCTTGTGTAATAGCCTAATGCTTACGCTCTACTGCAACATCTACAGAAGCCCTCATTAATACACTCTGCAAACAAAGCAAGGCCAGCAACCTATGAGATCCAGAAAGACAACTCAGTCCTGCTTCTTGTCCTTGGCTCACCAAAAGGCAGACCTCCTTCCAGCAATGTTTAAGGGCTTCACTTCAGCAAGATTTTTTTTTTTTTTTTAAGTCCCAAGATCTCAAATCAGAACAGGTCCAGGAAAATATACTTTATAGTCACCTGTTCTCTAAAGATACACTGGTATAGAACAGGCAGAGCACCCTGGCAGACTGTGGGCCCTAGTACTTTATTCTCAGAAACAGCGGCAATAAATAAAGCATACAAGTAGCAAAACTATCTCAAGTAAATATGGACAAGAAAGGAAACACTCTAAATCTGGCTCTGTTGGTCTATTTTATACCAAGACACTATCTACCCCAGAGATAAGATGTTGCATAATAACTCACGTGCTTGTCCAAAGAAAGCAGAAATGGAATTGGTAAACAACTGATTCCAACAGAGCACCAATGCCCATGTGGGTACCAGTGCTAAGTGACTCGCTTCAAAATAAATTGAATAGCTTTTTTCTTCTTATTCAAATCAACTTAAACTGAGATAAAACTGAAGAACACGACTCATAGTAAGCGTTAACACAGAAAAAGAAGCTGAATTAACTGAAGTGTGAACTCTAATGTAGACCTCTCTCAGGCATTAAGCAGCAGTACATCCCACGTGACCTACCTACCATAGGTCCCATGTGACCTACTGGAGTAGGGCCCTTCCAACCCCTACAGTTCTGTAATTCTGTAAATTGCAAAGCTAAGCTGAGCTGAAAAAAAAAGTGGATTTTTTTTCTAGGCCTTACTATTTACCAAGTTTCATCCTGCATTGCTTTTATAATACAGTGTGCCATCCATGATCCATCATTACTAGCTCAATTACCCAGAAACAACATATGCCATTATGACTTAAGGTACAGGCACCCCTGAGGCCATGGGAAGTTAAACACGTGTGACAGATTTACCAAGGACAAAGATAACCACAAAAATAAACCCAGGTGAAGTCTACAGATATCAAGAGATATTTGATATCCTCTTGTGTCCTTCTCATTTTTTTCACTATGTACAAGAATCTGCTGTAATTGAAATTGTCTTCCAGGTAAACTGTACAAAGAGATAACAGTGACATATTTTCTCTGTAAACCCATCTCTCATTTTTATCAGCTAATCTCAATTTTTTTTTTTTTTTCCTCTCTCTTTCTCTTTTGATCAACCTTACTCTTCCTACACGGAAATAAATAAAAGCACTTCTGATTGCATTTTCAGGGCCTTAGTCATTTAGATGCAGTTTCTGGAATACTGAGGTTTCTAGAGTCTTGAGCTTCATTCACAATACTATTAATTAGCCAAGCAAAACAAAATACTCTTTGAAATCTGAGCCATAGTGTTCTCTGGGAAGCACACTGAATAGCATGCAGGGGTGCTGCGCTCCCAACAGCTATTGTTCCAAAAGAGGTAGCAGCTGCTTTGTCAACCAGATGGCATCCTCCTTTTCTGGTATTTTAAAAGGTCGTTGTGCTCATTGGTGTACAGAAAGGTGCAGTATTATAGTCTGAAAGTCAGAGACAGGATGTCTAGACATCACCTCCCAGGGATGAGAGTAGCTCCTGGCCGCAATGCCCACTGCTCTGGACTACAGGCACATTTAACAGTGGGAAGGGAGCTGCCTTCTCTGTCTGAACTTAATCCCACCAGAAGCTGCTTTTCATGCCAAGACTGCAAGACCAGCTTCCTTTCACTTGCAAACCTCTCCCAGGCACTAAGCAATAGTACATCCCACGCCGTAGATGAGATAACAGAGCCATAAAGTGGATCAGATATTTTTCCCTGCTCACCCCCAAGGTTTTAGGTACATGTTGAAGGGAGCTGGGAAGCAAGAAATAGTTTGGCAAAATTCATGAGCAGAGCAGAATTTGCCAGTCCACTGAATACAAGGCCTACTGCCCTTTCCATGTGTTGTTCCTCCTCAAAGTAAGGACATCTTTCCTCTTCATCCTGCCTCAACAGCACAAAGCCATGCATCAGAACGACCTCGTGCCATCTCGTGCCTGTCTCAACCAAGCAAGATCCTGACAGCAGGCCAAAGGAGCAAAGCTGCTATAAAGCTCTTCATAATTGTTTTGCTTGAGCAGCTAAAAACAGAACAAGACTGCAGCTCATCTAGAAAAAGGGGGTCACTATCCAACCCATCGTGTTTGGGTCCAAATGGTAGGTTCCCTTTTCTAAATGGGGCTCAAGACTAAAAACAAGCGGATGGGGATTTTGGAAACCAATCTTCTCTTGATGTCCGAGGAAACCAACAACTTTCAACAGCTAAAAGGGCTCACTGCTTCAAGTGGCTCAGTGGGGCAGTACAGAACAGTGACTGCACAGTTGGGGCATTTTGTTTGGTCTTAGCTCTGCTGTCTTACTAGACTTGTCCTGCAAAAACTAGCACCTATCTACTCCATGCCATTGCATTTCTTATCCCTCCAAATGAGCACAGTTTCACTCAACAGCTGTGAACAACCATAACATGGCCTGTATCTCTGCTGTGCAGAAACTCACTAGCCACGTTGAGTACTTACACTCAAAGTCTCAACAAGACACTGAAGTCAGAGCTGAGTCATTCCTCCCTTCCGAAGGTTCACAGAGCTGTTCTGCATGTAGCTCTGTACAGATGCTTTCAATAGAAAAGAAAGTTAAAACTATGAGCAAGGGTTCAAGTGAGGTTTAGGATTAGCATGGAAATGAGCTGCAGGTGGATGAATCCTTCTCCAAAAGCAGGGATTACTACTCCCATTCCCACGTGATAGTTCCCCCCAGTGCTACCGTTGCTCTGAAAGGGAGAGAGCAGCAAGGAGACAATCTGAAGCAGTGTGGTTTGAGCATGATGGCAAGAATTGCTGGGGCAGAAGGGATGGACTCTGCAGTTTGAGGCTGTCCTCCGAACTACTAAGTCTCACCAAAAGCAAGGAAGCACAAGGCCTTACAGCTGTAGCACAATGCATAAGTTGTTCTACATCATGGTTAGTCAATAGGCTTAGATCCTCAAAGCAGAGTAATAACAAATAGATTTTTACAGTGTAATTTCACAATCTTGCCTGTCTTTTGAAAATCAGTAAATAAACTGAAGAATTTCACTTCATGATTCCAGGAGAAATCAGGGAGTTGGCATATTCCTTCCCAGAATACAGGCATCTCCTTGAAGTGTTTCTGAAACAGCTTTTGGACAGTTTTACTTCATAACCAGGCTACTGGATGACAGAAATCTATGAATTACTCTGTAGTCATTGAAGGCCCGTAAAGAAACCTGCCTCTTAACACTTTGTCTCCCTCAGAAGTCAATACTTCTGTGTTCAAGAGGATCACGTAGGGTATTATCCAGCTGAGCTTACCAGTAAGAATGTCCCAGATAGTACCTGTCAGGACAAAGAAGAGGAGCAAGAACTTGCATGCAGGGAGAAGTTACAATGGCCAAGCTAAGCCATGGCCAGGGCCGGTGGATTCCATGGTCAGATGCCCTGAAAATCTACAGCTTCATCTGATTAAAACACAGAGCAGAGGAACCTGTCAGTCTCCTCCTTCCTGCATGATGTCCTGAGGTCACTACCAGGCCAGTGGCTTCACAGCTTGCTCACCTTCTGGAGAACTGCAAGTTTGTGAGCTACACCCACAGCTAACATGATTTGCTGCAGTCAGTGGATGGTGCTCACCTAGCTTGCGGTGCTACCTTGTAATTAGGCGGCTGGCAAGTGCACTTGTCATACCACAGCTCTCTCAAACTCCACTGCAGCCATGGGAACTATGTTTTGCAACAGCTCTCACTAAATTCTGTTGATAGAAGTGAACTTCACCGTATCACTGAGTCAGAGTCCAGCTGGAACAGGCAAGCTTTAATATAAGCCCTCTCTTACAAGTCCCTGCAGACTCCAGGCTCAGGGAAGCACACTGGGATTCTGTACACTAGCAAACAGACTGGGATCATTTTAGCACAGCAGCAGCTGATTTTCAGGTACCTTCCATACAGTGTGGTTTATTTGTCCTGTCAAAATGTAACTGTTTCACTCTATATTAAGAATCCAAAAACGGAACAACCCAAAGACATCAGCATATACACCCACTAACAAAATAAATAGTAATGCTAAATAACAATAAAAGTCACTCTGCATGGCTGATCTGATCTCAAGCTTGAATCTGCAGCACAATACAGTATGCAACAGCTAAAAAACACAGTTATACTGTCTAGAAGAACAGCACTATGCACAGCAGTATTTCTTCTGAGAGATACGAGATCCAGAATGACCTCTGATACTTTCAGGTGACGAAGAGAGTTCAGGCAGAAGCCTTTACTTCCTACCAGGCTACACGTGCTCCGCAAAATTCCTTCTGACAAGCACTGGAATTCCTCAGACACTCCATGCTCCTGAAAGGCTGTTTGTTTTACACACGTTTGTCAAAATCCTTCTAACTCCTTCCTTTAAAGTGAAAATCACAGAACAAGTTTGTATTCCAGTGGATCATTGCGGAAGGTCAGAACCTCACAGGAAAAAAAACAACAACAACAACAAAAAAAACCAGTTTTGCTCTCACCACAAAATAAATGTAACCATTTTTCCACACAGTCTCAGGAGTCTGTGCCACAAAGTACCCCTTGCCTCCACAGGAATGCAAGCACAGTAATTAATCAAAGCACAATCTCAAACCATCAGCCAATACAATTTCATCAGAATCAGATAACCTCCTACAGCACACACCTTGCTTTAAAAAGTTGAAGATTGAGTGCTTGGCAATTTTTGATTTTGAAATTCCACCTTTAAAAACGTGTGCAGTGCTGACACGCACACAGAGTCCTAAATTTGCTCAGGTTTTTTTTTTTCCATGTTTTTCAGTACTACGCTAAGCTGCTTAAAGTTTTATACCGCTGAAATACTCAGTGCTGGCAATTCTTTCAGGAAACTTCAGAATACTATTTCCTGCCTAATCTTCCCAAGAGGGATTGGAAGTGTTCTTGCTGGATATATTTCTAACACATGAAATAAGCATAAAAACACTCCCCTTTGCCACAGTTAATAAAGAAGTTGCAAGAGGAGAACAAAATGACTGGAGGTTTGCTCACCCAACATTAAGGAAGTCTCTACAATTCCTAACAGCTACTGTTTGATAGCAACAGTCGTGCCACAGTGCTACACAGCACTGTTCAAAACTGCACTATCACCAAACATGTGAATGCCATTGACAAGGTTAGAAGTTCAGTAGTTGAGATGATTTGCACTACACAAAGCAGGATCTAAAGTAGCATGTCTGTGCTGCAAGTAGTAGAATATTTAACTATTACTACTCTGTGTGCTGAATGTGATTAACCAACAGAAAAAAAACAAGATGTTCCAAACAGAAAATTGGATAAGACATTTTGTCCTCTCAGTGGCTCGTGAGGTGTCTTTTTTTTTTTGACATTACCTGGGTAACTGCTGAATGAGACACGGTTGGTGCTAGTATATGGATCAACTATATTGAAGTTCCAATGCTTATATATTCTCAGTGTGGCTGCATATGTAAACCAGCTGGAATGGGCAAAATATATGTTCTCATATCCAGGTAAAACCTGGAAGACAAACAGAGTGATGAACCATTTCAGGTCCTATTATACTTTGCATGTTTTGTATTTGAAAGAAACTGGGAGAACAACTTGTTTTAAGTAGCTTAACTAACTGCATTGTTCAAGAAGGAGCAGATTCTTGTGCCTTTTAACTGTGCACTAAACAATGAATTTTTGACACCTTTGGAAATAATTCTTGTTCATGTGTTGCTTTCAAATAATTAGTTGCCATTGTTCAAAATTAAACAATTTAGGTCTTTTTAGGACACCTGTATCACATGACATGTTTTCTTTCCCCAGTTTACTCTTGAATACTTGTGTTGATGCATTCAAACCAGCTCTCCACAAACATATCAAACATTAACTTAGAACATGCTCTTTCTCTGTAAGTACCTCTGGGAAACTCTGAAGTACAGAATGAAATGCAAGTACATTTATTTTGAAAAGGTAAATGCATACTGACAGTACATCTTAAACAGTTTCCCCGGTTCTAAGATTTACTGCTAGTTCAAACCTCTTGCTATAGGCAAGTTGAATAAATGCTCCACAATTTAAGATGTATATTTCTGATCTGGGTTATGGATCTCCATACGCTGCCCAAGTTATTGATAATTTTAGTTGAATAAATTAATGCATCAGACGTTTATATTCAAAGTATTTTTATCCGTCATTATTCTCACTGGAAAGCTATTTGAGAACATCACTGCTAACACTAAGTAAACTTCTTTTATGAGGGCTGTTGTGAAAGCAATGCCTCCTATTTTATCATGGCGGCCTACAGCTTCAGGGGTGGATGGTGGTGGTATGGCAGTAGAGGCTGAACCTTCTCCCAGTATTCCGTGGCATCTTGTTGCAGTGCGACAGATGGCAGTCTGACAAAATGGTGTCTGACATGGAAGTGCGTGTGAAGAAAAGGTGTGTCACGGAATTCCTCCATGCAGAAAAAATGGCACCCACTGACATTCATCGATGCTTGCTGAACATTTATGGAGACCAAACAGTGGATGTAAGCACAGCGAGGCAGTGGGTGGTGCATTTCAGCACTGGCAACAGTGAAGAGAAAGACAGGACACATTCCAGATGGCCACACACAGATTTCACACCACAAAATGAAGAGTGTCTCAATCAGCCCATCTGCACAAATCAGCAGATTTCGACCAGGGAACTGTGTACGGAGCTGAATATTGACTTCAGTGTGTTGGAAACAATGGTGGCAATGTTGGAATACCAGAAAGTTTGCACCAGGTTGGTCCCATAAATGCTCATACAGGAACAGAAAAAACACCACATGCAAGTTTGTCAGGACCTATTAAACCAGTATGAGGCTGTTGGTGACAGTTTCCTGGATTACATCATTACTGATGATGAGACACGGTGTCACAACTGTGAGCCAAATTCAAAACAGTCCATGGAGTGGTGACGTGAATTCCCCATCAGACAGCAAGTTCCAAGACGCAGCCCTCAGCAGGTAAAGTGATGTGCACTGTCTTTTGGGATAGGAAAGAGGCTGTCCTTCTGGATTTCCTGGAACTCGAACAAACCATCAACTCTGAATGCTACACTGCAATGCTGACTAAGCTGAAGGCTCAAACTTACAGAGTCAGGCCAGAGAAGAAGACAACCTTCCTCTTGCAACACAATAACACCAGGCCCCATACCAGTTTGAAGACCATGGAGCATATAACCAGTTAAGGCTGGACTGTTCTACCAGACCCACCACATAATCCAGATTTGGTGCCTTCTGACTTCCATCTGTTTGTGCCAAGGAAGTACTGACTGCATGGGCAACGCTTTTCTAGCAATGACGCTGTCGTGGCAGCTGTGAAACAGTGGGTCACCTCTGCTGGTGCAGATTTTTACAAGCGTAGCATGCAGGCTCTTGTTCATTGGTGGTGAAAATGCATAGCTAATGGTGGCGACTATGTTGAAAAATAGTGTTTCATAGCTGAGAATTTGTCTATCATATAGTGTTATTGTGCTCTTCTTATCTGTTGTAGTTTCCATGGAAATAAATAGGAGGCATTACTTTCAGAGCAACCTACATAATTTCAAGACTGTATTTACTGACCAGCACTGTCTTCCTCCCTGCTTAATATCCCCAAGGTATTTGTAGACATCCATGGTATCCCCTTTTGGACTTTGCTTGGCTATATAAAACAAGTTACTCTTCCAATTTCTTCCCATAGGTAGCTCCCCACTCCCAGTAATCATACTAACAACTTTTTACAATCAGTCTCTGGAGTTCTGAGTTCGTTCGTTTTTGTTGTTTCCCTCTCCCCGAATACCAGTGAGCAAAACCGGACCGAAAATGCCATGCAGGTACATAACAGTAACTTCATAAAAGCAATTTAATTGACAAGGGTGTCTATTCACATGCAACGTAAACAGCGAAGACTACAGAAGCACAGACTCGTAACACTGTGAATCAACATAATCACTAGAAATGAAATTCTCAGTGCTCACCTTGATGAGAGCAGAGCAGTGACCCATATCCCACTGGTATTTCCCATGGCCCCCAGCTTCGACATTGCACTGTCCGCTTCGTGCAGAATACTCAAATAATGCAGGAATGAGATCCAACAGGTCTCCAACCGCGTTCAGAAACTGGACATCAAAGACGCTCAGTGGCTGAAGAAAGAAGAGACCATAACAAATGCTTTCAGATAGAAAAGCGTCAACACAATCTCACCTGTTAAGCATTTTTTTTTTCCTCAAAGGAATCTATTATCCTTTCTACAAAATACCTTTCCACAAGGCCCAGGAGCTAAAACTGCCTGGAATGAGGCACTTAAAAGGGTCCTTCTAGTGGAAATACCAATTCTAGTATTTCCAAGGGAAAAAAAAAGAGAAAGTAGCAGTAATTTAGAAAACTTCTGTGTATCTTTGTGAACAGCATATTAATTAGCCTGCTGTTACTCCAGCGTAAGACTTTTTTTTTTAAATGCATTTATTAAAATCCTTTGAAAACCTTTATATTAGGACACACTCGGGTGAGCTCTGGGACTTTCAGAAAGACAGCAATTAAAGACAACCTCAGGACTGAGAAGGAGAAAACAAATGAAGGAAGTGAGATACATTAACAGTGCTAATAAAGCATGGAACTAGCTGAAAAGAGGAAGTCAGTCAAAAGGCACTCCAACATTAGGCTTTCAAAAAACCCTTATAGCTAGAAACAGCCATGGTTAACTATAAACACCTCACTGAGCAACGTGTTCTTCAGAGTCCTCTTACACTGCCTATTCAAAAATAAAACCTTAAGTCTGACCTTAAGCCTTCAAAAGACCATTTTATAACTCTTTCCTATTCTTTCTTGCACTGTCTTTAGTTAAGGCAAGGCCTAAGGAAAAGAACAGAACACAGATCAGCATAGGGCTATGACTACTAACTGTAGAATCATATAGCAAGGAAGCACATCACTTGCAATATAAATCACTAATACTAAACCATAACGCTGAACTCTCTACAAACCCCAGTAAAGAAGAGGAAAAGGCAACAAAAACAACCAACCAAAAAAATAATGCCAAATTCAGACAATACTTACTTTTTATTCAGAAGGCTGAATTCTGTCTTATCCATCTACTGTTTTGGTGGAGCAAATAACCAACAGGAAAACCAAAAATAATCTAAACCCTAGTGTATATATCCCGGGGGAAGGAATTAAACCTTCCCACATGCTTACCAAGACAATAATAGAAATAAGCCATTCTCACCACTGAAATCATGCACTGCTAAAGGTCCTAACAGCAGCTATAGTGTGTGAGAAAAAAATCCAAAGCAAAATGGAAAGGATGTTACATTCCTCTAGCTCGTCATAAACAGGGAGCAGCAGAGGTCATGACTGATAAAAAACAAGAGATGTACCTTTGGATAGTTTTAAGCAACTCAGTAGTATGAATCATTTACAGACAAGTCCCAGCAAATGCTGTTTCACTGAAATCCACACAGACAGACTTGCCACAGTTCCAGCACATCTTCCCCCATCCAGCTGTACTTAAAGTATTGCAAGTTAAACATGCTGCGAGGAGAAGCTGATGTCAAACATTACTATTAGAGAAAAGTCAGGGAGGAAACTGAAGAGCTAACATTATCACCGGGAGGCAGGAATAGGACTGCACGTAAGAATGCTCCACCAGCCTTCAGACTTTTGAATTGTTCCTTTTCCTCCTCCTGCTACGCTCTCCATATTCTCCCTTATAAAACCTGCCTTCCTTACGACATCTACTGACACTGCAACAACATCGCTTGTAATTGCTCGTATATTTTTAAAAAAAATCCACATTTGTGTGCTATCTCATGGCCATTTCAAATGAGAAATTCATTAAGTACTTGGAAGCCCATTCATACTAGAACAGAGGTACTACAGAGAGAAGCTATCAGCACTGTGATCACAGAAAGGTGGCCAGGAAGGTAGGAGGAAAGATCCCTTTGAATAAAACAGCAAAGAATATGTAAATTCCTGGTGTTCCACTGAGTGAGAATGCCATCTTCCAAAGTCAGCCAAAACAGAGAAGTAAAAGAGGAACTAGGTCATTAAGTACCCATTCGAGTTCTGTTTTCATTTTCCTTCTGAAGTGCAAGCAAGTTTCATTCCAACTTATTTCCAAGAATTCATGCCATAGCTTTGCTAGGAAAAACTGGTTTTGTGTTTTAGACTGATGACATTACAGAAGTCTGACATGCTCAGTGCAGGAGCTTCTCACAAAAACAATGCATTCAAACAGGAGAATCAGGCATCTGTGATGCATGCCAGTTGTGGGAATTTCGGGAGCAGACTGATGCATCTCCCACCAGGCTGAAAGCCCGAGTTGGGGAATAACTACACCTGATTTTCCAAGACATATGGAGAAGTCTTCTCAGTAAGATGCCAATCCAAGCCCACCAGCAAGAATTAGATAAGCATACATCATAACAAGTGCATAATACAGGGTGTATTACAACCTCTTTTCATCACCTTCTCCCATCTCTCATAGCATTGTCAGGAAAACTCCTTGTATGCATCCTGAAGAAGAGTGAATGAATGTGCTATATTGACAAGCAGTGAGATGATACAGCCATGACAAGAGAAAAAGTTCTTTAGCTACAATACATCAGACATACTCTAGAGTACTGTCCCGAAAAATAAAAAAAAATCAAATTGATTTTTCCTTTCCCAACATAAATTTACTACCAGCTTTAAGGAAACAAACTTAGAAAAGGCAGCAGATAAGAGAACAAGCCTTAAATGCTTGTCTACAAGAAACAATAAAATAGACTCGTTATTCTGTAACAATTGCCTTTCAATGACCTCCCCATGCACGAGCATTCTCCATAATAAGTGAGCAAGTACAAATAGAGCTGTCCTGGAGTCACTGCAGTATTTAAAACTCTTACACCTCCTTATTCAAGAATAATTTCCCTGTGTAGACAAGCCCAAGATTAATCACAGCGTTGGTAAAGCATGAGGCAGATGAAAAGCCTTAATGTTCTTTGAGTGCCCCTCCTTCAGAAATTGTCCTGACAAAAGGGTTGGGTTTGTTTACTGAATAGAAAATGTTGTCAAACCAGATGGAATAATTTCACACTTCAGCGTGAAAATGTATTCAGATTTTGACATAATTCTTAATAATACCGGTGAACATCAAATTCAAGATACAGAAGTTTCCAACACGCATTGCTCTCAGGCAGGTCTGAATGAAGTGCTTACCTAGAATAGCCCTGCAGGATACCAGGCTTTATACAACAGAAAACACAAAAATTGAACAGTCCACTACAAAACATATGCTCCATACAGAAAGAAATAAAAACTATGTACCAGTGCTACTACTAAGCAGCTCGGTGTCCAAACCAGTTTTCTCTCTGCAGTAAAGCTTGGTCATCTGGGACAGATATAATGGCATTTCATTTGGATACTGTAGAAATATTGAATTTGGGGAGGAGGGACAGGGAATAGAACATTTTAGAGTGTCATTTATCTGTACTTATAAAATCCAGCTCTCATTTATGCACAGCTGTCCAAACTGTACTCAGAAGCAGCAGACTGATGTTAACGTATTGGCTCAGGCAAACAAAGGAAACTGCAGTACTGCCTGAAGTGACATACACACACAGAGTATTTTTGTTTTGGGAAAGAGAAGAAGATATGGATCCCAATATGGGTGATACTGCCTAAAGCTAGAATTGTGAAAGCAGCAGGAAGGACTGGAAATAATTCCCACCATCTGCTCCAGGCATATCCGGGAAAATAAATATATATATACACACACACATATATATAAACACATACACATGTAGATATATGTGCCTATACACACACACACACACACACACACAATATATAGCTCAACCATACAGGACAGTTATTTCAGACTGAGCCACATACTTGAATTACACTTAAATGCACCATTTTATATAGGTAATCCTGATGAGAAGCGCCCTGTCTGAAAGAGGATCAGAATGATTTGGTTACTTTAGAGGTCAGTGCTTATAATACCAACTACACAGACAAAAAAGATCAATGAAAACACACTGCAGACACAAACTAGCACTTTTCTTGCCCATATGAATCTAAAGCATTCCAAAGCAGCCAAAAAAATTGATAAGATTTGCAGCGCTCTGCAGCTACAGTGTTATAAAAAGGAATTATTTCCCTAGAAAGTCATGGCTTCTCAATATCTTCCCTATAATTCAGACACACCAGGATGGATATTTTCATTATTGTCAAGAATCTTTTCTTTTAGTTTGAACTGGTTCCTACTCAAGAAAGCCACAAAGCAAGGACCACGCAAAGAAGAGATGACATGCATTTTACTAAAATCCAATTGCTTGTGATTCCTTACTGTCATCTTCTCTAAATTCTCATTATGAATGAACCAAGGGCAACTGCAATTATTCAGGTCCTCCTCTCACACTCAGGAACCCATTAGACATACTAGACTTAAGAAGACATTTGTAATTACTACAGCTCTATTGAATTTAAAGGAGCTCTGGTATTGCATACAAGTTGATGACCTGGAACACAATTCTAACCAACCTTGAAAAAATAATTAAAGAAAACACCCCGTCTGGCCTGCCGCAACACTGACCATACAGTTTGAAATTAGAGACCTGGAAAACAGAAAGGGAGATGCCATCTAGCAATGTAGAATATCCTTTAAAATCTAGAAGCTTTGATGCTTGGAAATAAAAGTTTTTAACGTGCTCCCTATTTGCTGCTTCATGCTGTTGCAGCTACTCTTCATACCGAGAGGGTCATTTGCTCAATAACAGTTGCACAGCAAACATCTTAGAGAAGTGTCTATCTTTCCAACATTCACACTTGAATACAAAAGCCACTCCCAACCTAATCAGCATGTGAGAAGACAGAGTTCCAAGTGCAAAGCCCTGTGGTGACAGGACAGGAGAGCTCAGTAACAACCTATACTGAGCGGTGACTGAAGCTTTTGTAGACTCACATGCAGAATGAATGCTTTTCACTAGTCTTCATACACACTTTTTCTTTTATAGTATCAGATTCCCTTTTCACATCTTCTTCTGACATCCCAACCCCAACGACTAAAAAAGAGATGCAGTAATCTTACTGTTTGTTTGTGTAGTTTAGCCCACTCGAGGGCTCCCATGTACAGACCATCCAACTGTTCAATAATATAGCCAGCATGCCTCCAAAAGGGGTCATCCTTATTATTTCTGATTTGTTGTCTTGTCCATTGATCTTGTTTCCTGCAGAGGAACAAACAGGTTGGGGTTTTCTCGCTTTTGCTTTAGAGTATAACTGATATTGCAGGGAAGGGACAAACGCAGGCCTGTATTACAACCCAGATATCAAAACTCTCCTAGAGTTTTGAGCCAAATCATATTTTGGAAATTCAGAGGTTGAATCCTCTGGGTGCAAGTATTCAGATCCATGTAATGTACCCAACAGTTATTAACATACACTGCTTCAGAGCTGAAGGAAGAGATGGATTCTATCTCTGCGTGGGACTCACCTACGTCAGATCTAGCATAATCTCATACTCAGTAAAGAGAAACAAGCATTTGACACGTAAGGTGAACAATTCCCTTTCAAGGATTTCAAGATGCCTACTTGAGGATAAAATATGTGGACCTTTGAAGTCCCCTCATTTCTCGCCCTTGTGAATAAGTTAAATGAAGGCTGTCTGGCAGCGCTGCTTAAACACTGCTTAAGAACCACCATTATCCTCCTCTGATGAAAAGGTGGGAGGCCAACCACAATCATTCCCTGTGCTAAATCCAACCAAGAAGTCACTAGCTAAATAACCAAGGTTTACAGCTTAAGACAACAGAAGCTGAACAGACCCGAGGACAAGAGCAGTCAACACTAAGCGCATTTTCCAGAGTTCCCTCTTTCACTGTGCACAAAGGGCCTCAGAAAAACCTGAGTTATCAGAATAAGCCAGGACCAGAGCATGACTTCTGGGCCTCTATCTATATCCATCTACCTGGTGTCATGTATAGCTGGAAAAAAAGGGACTTAATCTGGCAAGGAAGTAAACTCTTCCAGCAGTATATGGCTGACAAGATCACTCACGTTTAGTTGTCTGTAAGTAAGAAGATGCAAGAACTATGTCAAAGGAAAGGGGAATATGATTATCAGTGCATCCTGGGGGATACAACTGCTATTCTGAGTTACACTGGCAAAAAGACTCGGATATGGTACCTACCTCATCCTTCTCTCAGAGAGGATACAATTATAGGAAGGGAGTGGTAGAACTTTTTTTTCTGTTCTATTTACATACACCAAAAACAACAAACTTGATGTAAGTGCAACAATAACAGAATTATTCAGATATGTAACCCCTTGCATCAGAAGAAAAAAAAAAACACAACAAGGTGAAACGTAATTAGTCTGCAGGAGTGACTCAAGTTTCACAGAACTACTCATAATGGAAGGAAACACAAGTCTAAGGAGATGTAAAGTGCTAATCACAGTTGAGCCTTCCAGTACCTAGCGTGGCTTTTCTCCCACTTCTGGTTTCCAAGCAGTGTAGCTGCATTATTATTTGAGCAGAATTACTTTTGATTTATACAGCTGAAGAGAAAAGGGAATTAGGACTTTCTTGAATAGAGGACAATTTACTTCAGTGGTAGAATATAAAAAAACCTCATCTCACAGCGGAATGAAAGAACATTCAAAAAGCACTAAAAAGACTAAGGTGCCAGAAGACCACACTGTTCAGTGAAGCATTCAAAATACCAGCTTTTAGGAAAGGATTTTGACTAGAGTAAACTTCGGAATCAGTTGGCATTACCTACACCCATTTGGGGTTAGAGCTGTAAATATTTCCTTAAAAGAATTAGAAAAGGGCATACGTCCTTCTTCATTTATGTTGAGAATGTTTTACTCCCTCCACACACGAATGCCACACAGTCAGAAGAAAAGTAGGCATGTATTTTCTTTAGCCTTTAAGAAAGAATTTTAAAAAACTCAAAAATTTACTCGTACTCCAGCCTTAAATCTTGATTATTGCTTTTTCTAATAACTAAATACGTACGCCATGAAATTCTGAACTCCACTTCGAACTGTGGGATTTTTAATTAATTGTGGATACATGTTTGCAGCGTGGTCATACATATGCCTGAAAGAAAAAACAAAAAACAAGGTTACTCTTTTCTACCTTCCTTCCCTCTTCCACACCACACCCACTTATCACCAAACATTGGCAGACAAGCACCACAGTCCACAACGTCAGCTTTTTCGAATTACAGCAATGACTTCGTATATGGAATGCATGTCAAACAGCAAAGTTAACATGAAGGGATTGTTGAAATTTGAATCAAAAATAAAAGACCTTGCTAATGCTTGCTCAAACAGCTCTACAATGGAAAAAGAAGCAAAAATGAGAAGCAAACCTTCAGAGTCAGGAAATGTTTGTGGACCAGAACCATCTTGGAGGTTCTGGCACATTAACATAAAGCACAACAGAAATGGTTTATTAGAGAGCTGTTGTATTTGGAATCAAGAAAGCCAGAGAGATCAGAAGGATATTATTTATTGATTTAGTAGTGAGAGAATTTCAGCCTGATATCTAGTGGAGTTTTCACTTACCATTAACCATGTTCAACCACGTAACAAGCTAAGTATCTCTATTTTAAGGTGTAAGTTGATCCTGAGCATTCCCAAACAGTAAACTCATGTCAGATCTAAACAAATTCATCTTTATGGAAAACAAAATTATTGTAGTGTGGGGTTTTTGGTTTCTTTTTGGTTTGGTTTGGGTTTTGTTTTTGTTTTTTTTTGGGGGGGGGGAGGCGGAGAGGAAGAAAAAATTTGTTTTCTTCTTATTTCTAAACTGAGTTCAGTTAGCTGTCTCATCCCTATTAACTAGGAGGAACAAAAGGTTGTGGTTTTTTATGCTTGTTACTGTTTGTTTAGTTATTGAAGTGAAGCACTTTACATTTCCAGACAAAATTAACTACCAAAAAAGAATTCAGGAGCCCATGAATTAAAAGTCACACTTCAAGTTCAGGTCAAGTGTAGTTGCCCAATTCATGCATCCGATCCTTTGAATCTTCTCATTCTATTAATTTTTCTCCCATTAACATTTCTTCATGTTGTGCAAACTGAACTAACACTTTCTCAGCCACTGAGACAAAAAAAAAAGAAAAAAAAAGAAAAAAAAAAAAGGATAGGGAGGAATATTTAGTTCTGAGTAAAAGTCAACAGGAAATTATTTTGCTGAAGTCCGGAGTTGGTGGAACTACATCAGTCATCAGTAGAATTAGCTCCTACTAAGTTCCAAGAGAAAACAGAACTAAGAAGCAGGCAAAGCAGGCATTAGCCTCAAGGAAAGCACATGCCAGCACAATATTCTCTGTACTAAAACTATCATGAGGGCAACTCCCTCTGGAAGCTGTGCAGACAGGTACTCTTTTTCTCCAATTCCTGTAAGAGCATAATTAGAGGACATAATTAGAAAATGCAGCCAGAGATGACTGAATGGTTTGTTGATAATTAGAGATACTGATCTACTGACCTTCTTTTTGTCCCTTGCCCCATTCTCAACTGTTTTTGACTGCATGACCCTGGTGTTTATATCACTTCTGGTACCCTTCTGATCACTCAATCTAATTGGTCTGCACACATTCAGGTAAAACACTAACCCAGCAAAAAAAATGTAAATTGCTTTTCTAGCTTTTATGTGGACAGACAAGCAACAGAAGTGGTACGAGAAGGAAGCTTGAGGGGGTTGAGTGCACCCTCAGTAAGTTTGCAGAAGACAACCAAGTTGGGAGGAAGTGTCAATCTGCCTGAGGGTAGGAAGGCCCTACAGAGGGACATGGATAGGCTGGATCTCTGGGCTGAGTCAATGGGATAAAGTTCAACAAGACCAAGAGCCAGGTACTGCACTTAGGTCACAACAACCCCATGCAGCACTACAGGCTCAGGGCAGTGGCTGAAAAGCTGCACCACGGAAAAGGATCTGGGGGTGTTAGCTGACAGCTGGCTGACCATGAGGCAATAGTTTGCCCAGGTGGCCAAGAAGGCCAAAGGCATCCTGGCTTGTATCAGAAATAGTGCAGCCAGCAGGAGTAGGGAGATGACCATCCCTCAGTACTAGGCTCTTTTGAAGCCACACCTCGAATGCAGTGTTCACTTTTGGGCCCCTCACTACAAGAAACACACTGAAGCCCTGGAGCATGTCCAGAGAAGGCAACAAAGCTGTGAAGGGTCTGGAACACACATCTGATGGGGAGTAGCTGACAGAACTAGGACTGTCCAGTCTGGAGGAGACTCAGGGGAGACTTTATTGTTCTCTATAACAACCTGAAGGGAGGTTGTGGTGAGTTGGAGGTCGGCTTCTTCATGCAGGTAACAGCGATATGACAAGAGGCGATGGCCTCAAGTTGCCCCAGGGGAGGTTCAGGTTGGGTATCAGGAAAAATTTCTCTGAAAGAGTGGTGACGCATTGGAACAGGCTGCCCAGAGAAGGTGTGGAGCCACCATCCGTGGAGGCTTTCAAGAAAGGGTGTATGCGCCATTAAGTGATGTGTTTTAGTAAGCATGGTGGTGATGAGTTGACAGTTAGACTAGATGATTTTAGTGGTCTTTCCAACCTTAATGGTTCTATGATTCTATCTTAGTAAATGAATCAATATGAAAGAGCTTGGTGAGTGTCTGGGTAGGTGCAAGTGAGAGGGGTTGAATATGTGGAAGGAGGAGTTAGGATGAGAAAAGGAAGTACTCAGCAGCCTTATACCATCAC
This sequence comes from Pavo muticus, assembly GCA_016647715.1. NCBI lineage: Eukaryota > Metazoa > Chordata > Aves > Galliformes > Phasianidae > Pavo > Pavo muticus. The sequence goes on from JACDJE010000012.1 coordinate 3,655,405, forward strand.
ATTTTTTATGGAACTCCAGCTGTAGCATCAACTTAGTTCTAGAGTTATCTGTTCTCCTCCCAGACTACACGCCCTAATTCCTACCCATTTCTTGAAGTGGACAAGAAAGTTGAAGAGCCAGATTAACAAATTTGGCAAATAAAAATCCCAAGCAATTTTAGTAAGGAAATCATAGCATAACACATGCCATACAAGTCTGATCCCTGATGGCACTAGAAAAGGGAAGGAAACAAATACCAGGAGACAATCCATCTAGCAGATAGTCTTTCAGGGACAAGAACCAGATTAAGAGGAGAGAAACAATGAGGACACTGCTCTGACCACTGCATGGGCCAGGATAGACGACCGGGCTTCTAGGCTCAACCATGAGCCATAACTCTCCTTCATTTGGAGCTCTCAAAAGTTATGCAACACAAGGCAGATTTTACAGCAGTGGTATCGTTAGGCTGTGATGATTGATACAGAGTGGGTTTGTTCAGAACCAGAGGAGTGAAACCAGCTTCTTTAATGGGCCTCCTTCTTGCATACACTAAGAGGCCAGATGATTCCTGGGAAAATTTATTTATTTATTATTAGTGCACAAGGTTTTTGAGACTCTTTTCCCCTTAGATGCCCTGTGTTATTGTTTGGGTTTGTTTGTTTGTTTTGCTTTTTTTATTCCCTTCTAACAAAGCTCCTATGTGCAAGGCCTGCATGTTTTGTAAGAGAATTACCTTCTGAAGTAAATTGGATCATTACAATAACGGAAGGCTTTGCAGCTGTATCTAAGTCAAAAACAAGGCAATTACAAAGCTGGGACAAGAATTCAAAGTCCAAAAACAGCAAAGCAGAGCTATGCTTCCTCAAATTAGAGGAAGATGACAGAACTCAGGTCACCTGAGGTTATATCAGAAAAGAGTACAATTAATGTTGCTTCAAATTTAAATACTGCTCTTAGACAGCTGGCATGTCTCAGTTGGAACTGAGTAATAGCATGTGCTGAATGTCACTGATCTGGATGTGCTCTGCCATTGCTTGAGTAAAGTATGCCTCAGTAATGGGGGGAAGAGAATTCATATCCAAGAAAACCACAGCAAAAAACTTTAGCTGGACAATAGGACTGGATCTTACAGAGAGACCTGAGACTAGGGATAAAAACAAATGTCTGGCTCTCCAGACACGAGAATTAGATTTATCCTGCCCCTAACTATTTTCGAAATGGACAGTTGCTATCTGAATCAGGTGCCTATTCTAGAAAGATGAATCATGCTCACTGGTAGATGGGTCTAGCTTAGCTATTGCTTTTATACCACAGACCTACAAAACAAGAGCAGAGATGAATTCCTCCCCAGCAATTTGAGATCATACAGTCCCAGCATGTCTTTTTTTTTTTATCCATTTTTATTACATTCTCCTGGGGTTCCTAAAAAAGACAAAACGTACACTTGAGAGAAATTTTGTCACTCTTAGGCATACATAAGGCCTAACTGAGTCTAGAAACCTTCCTTCACACCCTAAGTTTAATGAAAGAACTGGGCTAGCTGAGAATTCCTGAAGGTCTCCAAATTGCAGCCACTGTCAAACTGGAGCTGACAGCTTCTGCAGGAACCTGTACTTCAACCTGGATTAGGCTTGCAACGTATCCTTCCTATTAATACAACACAATGAGATCAGAGTGCTTCCTGGTAGGACTTCAGGGTTCCCACAATGATGCACCTTGGGTCATTTCTGCTTTGTGGAGTCATTGCCATAAATGGATGTGTGACAGATGAGACCTTGAGTTAGCTGTCCAGACTAAGGAAACAATATCCTACAGGACACCTCAATTAGCAAGCATACCTCATGTACTCACCTTGCAGGGCTGTACCAGAGCCACCCACAGCAGTGGTGCCAGTACAGGCAAGTGACATAAGCCTCTGCACTCTGGTAGCTAAGTGGTTGTTGATACAAATAAAGCCTTCAACAATGTCAAACACTTTGTTACTCTCTTCCTTGCTGTAAGCAGGACAGAAAAGGAAACACTGAGCTGTGTGCAGCCACTGTGGACATGAATGCGCACAAAAGCAGAACAACAGTCTTTAGAGACTCATTATCTTAAGAGAAGTAACGAGGGTGCTAGAAAAAGCTTACCTAAAAAGCTGGGTGCCAGGCTGTCTGATGGAACAGGGTTACAGTCTGAGAGATACTGTTTCCTAGTTCCACTGTAAAAGATTTGCGTAACCACCCCAAGAAAAGAACATCTGCCTGCATGTCAGTTAACGATTCCATCACTTTCCAGGTAAGATAAAGAAGGAGGAATGGAGTTGTGAGAGCAAGCTTTTAACATGCATCCAGTTTTGCATCTTAACCCTCTGTCACACTTATCAGTTTTAAAGCAGTTCAAGTTCCCCAGTTCACTTAAAAGCCCAAGCCTCAAACCCTACTTCTTCAGTCTCTTCCTTGACGCAAACCCTCAAGCTCATTTCCACAGACTCTAAGACCTCTGTTCAGTATAATTTCTGCTTATCTACCTCTCTATAGTCATTGGTGGAGCTCATAGCCCTGCAGTAAAGATGGCTGAGGCTGGGAAACAGCGGTAGTAAGCATCTGCTCTGGAGAAAGCAAAGGCCTTGAGCAGAGTAACTTGTGAGCACCTTAACTTCTGTGAAGTTTCACTTAACATCTGTAGCCAAGAGGAAGGGGATGTGGAACACCACTCCTTCCCCTAAACCTAAGCATAGACCGAGACATCAGATAAAGACTTTGCAGACACTGTTTCCCTTTCAATTCATTTTTAAAGGAGCGGGCATATACTTAAGTCCGTTTAAAACGACAGCCAGGAAGACTTGCAGATCAACTATGGATGCAGAAGGGGACCAGGAAGTGGGTTGTTGCTCCTAAAACATTTCTAGCCATCTAATTAGGCTTAGCACAGATTAGGCCATCTATGTAGTATGACAAAACCTAAGTTTAACCACTTAAAGATGAGTACACAAAGCCTTAGAGAAAAATCTATTGAACAATATTCTCATGTAATGCTACGATTCCCCCACATCCATATGTAGCTTATATAAACTAAGCAGTGTAACTTCTCATGCAAAATAAACATATATAAAAATAAAGCATATAACTAGATCTCACATGTACTTCATCCTCTTTCCTGCCTGGGTTAAACGCTGTGCACTTAGTATTCTAGGACTCCTTTCTTCTTTCCCTAGAAGTGTTTTCTGAATTGACAGACACTGTTTAACAGGGTTTCTTTCACACTGTAGAAGTTTCATTCAGAAACCCAGTTGTCCCTCCATTAGAGGGACCCTACTAGAGAGCCATATTAACATATGATATGATCAGAGAACTATCCACAAAATCTTAACTGATCTTAAAATGTCTTACTACTCATTATACTATATCTTGTTCAAAAGTCAAACCAGACATTTGTTCTTCAGAAAAGCCTACCATGCTGACCTGTTAAATGCAGCTAATGGATAATTGTTGTAGAGCTGTGGAAGCAAGGCTGGTGAAGCCAGCATCTGTCATAAGCATCTCCCAGGTAATCCCCAGGCACACATCAGAACTTGGGAATTTTTCTTTTACCGTGACTAAGATCATAGAGGAAAAAAAAAAATCAAGCTTGTTCAACAAGCCATGTGTCGTGTGTTTAATATAGTTATATCCCCAGCTATATCCCATCAATTCTGTTTTCCTGCTTAGTAAAGGAAAGAACTTCTCTTCTGAATAAAAAAAAAAAAAAAAAAAAAAAACACAGCTATTCTGGATTCACTGAATTTGTAACAAGCACAAAACACCAACTGTTTTCACAGATCTACACTGTGGGAGAGATTTGGTCCCTCATTCTTTCTCCACAGGGCTTTCAGTGACCCTTCTAGACACACATCAGTCTGCCTATCAGTATATCAGCATTTTTTACTTTGTCCAAGAGAGACCAAACTTCCCACACTGTGAAGTTTCAGCACCTGTTTCTCCTGTAGATTTCTTGACAGTGTTTGCTGAAAAACCTCCATACGGAAGCCCTGCAGTCTGTGTCTCTCCCTGTCTGATCATTGTCTCATCTGTTCGTCAGTCACCTACCTGTATGCTGGGGAAATAACTATTCTTTCTGCTGCCTCTTTTGTAATTACTTACAACGTAGTGCTTACACACTTCATTATGCATGTGCTATTCTGTGATTACATTATTTAACCAGTAATATAGATGCAGTACTCATCGATCTCACTGACGTGTCAAGAGAGCCTGCAGGATGGGGAGAGGACGCAGAGCAGAAACCATAACTTGATACTGTGGTGAAGATGCTTTACTTCACACTTGCTACTAATTAAAAAAACAGCACATAACCACAAAAATGTACGGTTAGTTTAAAATGATATATGGGAAAGGATAAAAATGAATAAAAAACTCACTAGCACAAAAATCCACTGGAAGTGTCATAAGTTGAGAAGCTTCCTGAGGTACTTACGGAGCTGTGAGATAGCCTTCCAAAAATCCAGCTGCATACATGATATCTTCATTGCTTAAGGTCTGATGGCCGTAGCCTGCTTTGATCTCCAGAACTCCCCAACCTGTTGTCTGTACAGAGTTGTTGTAGAAGCCATAGGCATCTCCACTCCTGTCCAGTATATTCTTGACCTGAAGTATTTTTTGAGCTTTATTCCAGTACAAAGTTGCATAGCGCATTTCTGTGGCCAAGAAGAAAGAAGACAACAGAAACAAAAGCACGAAGGAAATTAGTGATGCAACACATCTGAAAAGCAACAAGCATTATAGGAACATCATTTTACTTCAACACTGCTGACTTTTAAAGAGGACTAGGAGGGTCAGAGAACTAGTTACAGCACACACCAACCCAGGTCTCCAGAGTCCCAAGCAGCAGTTGTTGAACAACAGAGTGGAATGGGTTGGTCTACCAACTTTTCAGAAGCCTCTCTCACAGTATTTGTAGACTGAGAACTAATGAAGCAGCTGCTGCAAAGTAAGACTAACACAAGGAAAGCATGTGTAGGTATTTCCTATCCAACTGTGGATTGCTGAGGCAATTTTAAAGTTTCTTTGGTAGCCTTCCCACAGGTCTGATTCCATTATGGAGACCAACACTAACGTTAACATACTGAGGAGCAGTATGAGAACCAACAAGAGTTTTACAAGGACAGCAGTTTACAGATAAATATTTTCATGTTACTTTTTCAGAAATTATCAACAGCTCTTTTGGTATAAAGCTCCGACCAGCTGCGTCTTGACAAAAAAAAAAAATCATAAAAATATTTCCTTATCTGGCCCAGAAGAAAAACTATACAAATCTTATCGAAAGCAACTTTAAAAATGTCATCCCTTATCCATTGCAAATGATTATAGCTACTGCTGACCTCATTTTCTATCTGAAGATTCAAACAGCTGCAAAAGTTGGTTTTGCTATTTTTTTTTTCCTCCAAACTTTCTGGGCAGCTAACCTTGGAGGTGCTATTACCTAACCTGCAGAGCTCAGTGGATCACAGGCTGAAAGATCAAAGCACCACACACATATGCAACCCATTTTAAGGCGCACAACACCTATCATACAACCGGAATAGAATGGGCCCCAAGCATTAAAAGAACAGGAAAGGTGGATAAGGAGGGCATCAGGCTGCTCCAGAGTTCTGCCAGGAATTTTGTTTGGGGAACATTACTAATTAATTTGAGTTTAAATCCTGTTGCACTGAAGAACGAAGAGCAAGGTAATGAGCTTTCAGAAAAATCTCTAATTGCTCAGCCTTCCCTAAAATCGGATCTGGTTACATCAGAGCAATGCAAGTGAAAAGAGTTGAGGGGCAGAGGGACAGAGAGGGAAAATCAGAGTTTCTAGAACTATATTAAGGGATAAGCTCATAAAAGCAACAGGGAAACTGGTGATGTTTTTAGTCTTCTGACCACTGCTGCCAGCTGGTAGCAACAAATTGCAATTTGGTTACTATGCCTCACAACAATTCATTTTGTGTATTATGCCCACAATACCTGCAAAACAGAGAGCTAGAAGCAATTCTGGATAACTTTACACAAAATATTTAGTATGCATGTTATTATACTGGAACCACTAAAAAAAGAAAAAAAGCAATACAGTGCCAGCACAATACCTAATGCTCTTCAAAAAGCTTTAAGTAAAATGTCTGTGATTAAGTAGATCATCTGACTTCAAACTAAGTGCACCCACTTCACTCAGTACTCTTCATTAGGAAGCTGCTTTTATGAAGAGCCATGAAGTGGCTGAACAAAAAGCAAAACAGGTTTCCAAGAACTAAATTCTTTCTCCAACTAACCACTTTCGGACATAGCAGTTAATCAGCTTCTTTAAGACATTTTTCATCTATTTTACTAGATTGCTGAATACTCAGTCTTGTTCCCAGGGCTCCAGCAAGAAGAGCAAGAAGTGTTCCTTACTAAGAAAGCTTGGAAGGGGACCTCTGGAAATCATCTGGTCCAATGCACTTGTTTATGCAAGGTCATTCAGAGCTAGCTGCCTAGGCCCACAGGCAGGTGGCTTCGAAGTGTCCCCAAGGAGGAGACACCACTTTGCCTGGAGCCGCCACTACAAGAAAGATGCAGAGCTCTTGGAACGAGTCCAGAGGAGGACCACTAAGACAATCAGAGGGCTGGAGCACCTCTCCTATGAGGAAAGTTGAGGGAACTAGGATTGTTTAGCTCAGAGAAGGCTCTGGGGGGACCTCACTGTGGCCTTCCAATACTTGAAGGGAGCAAACAAACAGGAGGGGGAACGGCTGTTTATGAGGGTGGATAGTGATAGGACAAGGGGGAATGGTTTTAAACTGAGACGGGGAGGTTTAGGTTAGATATTAGGAGGAAGTTTTTCATGCAGAGGGTGGTGACACACTGGAACAGGTTGCCCAAGGAGGCTGTGGATGCCCCATCCCCGGAGGCATTCAAGGCCAGGCTGGATGTGGCTCTGGGCAGCCTGGTCTGGTGGTTGGCGACCCTGCACATAGCAGGGGGGTTGAAACCAGATGATCATTGTGGTCCTTTTCAACCCAGGCCATTCTAAGATTCACTACCTCTCTGGGCAACCTGTGCCAATGCTTCAGCACCTATAAAGAAGAGGAGAAGTTCTTCCTGGTGTTCAGAGGGAACCTCCAGTGTCCCAGTTTGTGCTCACTGCTTCTTGTCCTGGCCCTGGGCACCACTGAAAATAGCCTCATTTGTCCTCTTTGCACCCCTCAATTCAGATATCTATAGACATTAATGTGATCCTCCTTTGGCCTTCTCTAGGCTGAACAGTCCCAGCTCGCGCTGCCTCTCCTCACAGGAGAGGAGCTCCAGTCCTTTCATTATCCTCATGGCCCCTCACCGGACTCTCTGCAGTACATCCAGGTCTCTCTTGGACTGGGAGGCCCAGAACTGGACACAGTACTCAAGGTGCATCCTCTCCAGTGCTAGGAAGAAGGGAAGGATCACATTCCTCAACCTGATGCAATACTTGCCAAATGTCCAGGATACTATTAGCCTTCTTTGCAGGACTTTGCACATCCTTTTGTTCTTGTCAGATCATTTCTACATCTTGCTAAGGTCCCTAAGGATGAAGAAAATCCCTCTGGTCTATCAATCACCCCTCCTGGCTTTGTATCATCAGGAAACTTGCTGAGGGTAGTGTGTCCCATCATCCAGAGCATTAATGAAGACACGGAACAGAACTGAACCTAGTACCTAGAACCTAGTACTGAACCTGCAGTACAAGGCCTCCAGCTATAGTTTTGTACCACCAACTACTATGTCAGACTTCATAATGTACCAGACACATGCAAATGGGGGAGTGTAAACTGGAACAGCATTTTAGTACTGAAAAAATCTTCCCCTCCCCCCATTCTATGAATAGGAGATTTTACGTGAACTAATTTAGAGATTAAATCACTTCAGGGACTGGGCACACAATGTTTAAAAACATGCTTTTCATCTGCCAGGTACTGATGCTATTTAAAGGACTGAGACATGACAGACCTTGGATTCCTCTTCAAGCAGCCATAATCTCAGTTTTCTGTTTTCACCCTACCTCATGTATTACTAAAAGATAGTTAATTGCTGCTTTAGTGTAAGGATAAACATGGGAATCGCTCAGACTGAAAAATCTATGAAAAGCAGCGCAGGCTAATGAGGCTGATCAGCACAGACTGCCAAAGACCATTCATAAAACTAAAGCTCACAAAAGCAACGGGATGGGGAAACTTGGGTCCTGAACAGGCTGAACAGAGACAGACACGTGCCCTGAACATACATACTCTAATGTGGCAGGCTGTGTTTCTTTGTTTTACTCCCTGTCAGAACATGAAGATTCAGAATTGTTTTCAAAAGTCAGAATGAACTTTTACATTATCCTTGAGTTTGCCCTGCCCTTAACCTCTCGATATAAAAGTTTAACTGGAGAAAAACAGGACTGGAAGAGAAGTGAAAGCATGAAGCTACAGGATGCAATGAAGCTGCAGAGGCCTTTAGTAGAACAGCACTGAGCCATGTGCCATAGATGTGGTTTAACAACAATGCTGGAAGACACCATTTCCCACTGCTGATTTTTGGGGTTTTTTGGCAGCTCATATACTCATTATCTGATGTCAGCTCATTCATTTTTATATCAGTTTCTGCAACTCTAATAGGCCTGGTGTAGTGTGTCAGAATACCCTAAGATTAAATTGTTATGCCTACTTCAAGGAACAGATATTTATGTATAATCATACAGTAATTGTTATAGTTCACAAGATAAAGCTTTATGTTGCCAAAGACGGATCTAAAATCGCATCTTTGAACTTTGTGTGCACTTAAGCTTACACTTTTCTGTAATTGAAGCATCTCCTATCACTCACTCTGTCACAATTGTAACTTATTCATGTAAACAAGCAGTTCTACCTTTAGCAAGAAAACCATCCAGAACCAAAACATATCAACAGAATACAGATATCTAAGAACAGACGGCAGAATTCCAAACAATCCCCTGTGTGTCCTCTAACACCATGAACCTCCCCCTAGTATAATGCCAGCATTTTTATTTTGGGAGGGTGATGCAGAGACCTTAATATATCTTATCCCAGCAGTTGTGTTGGTAATGCCTTACATATGAATCAAGTGCAATGTCTCCATGAATCTAGAAATCATCCTTTTATCACAGAACTCACTGTGTAGCAGAGAACACTGGCAAATGTCAACTTACTGCCTTCTCTCAGGGCTCTGAAGAACAGAAATGACTGTGATAACTTATAGTGCTTCCGTATCAGTACTGCTTAGTAGGGTTAACCCAAGAAAAAAGCAGAAGCAGACGCTATGTACTGCAACAAATGACTCAATGTCCCTAGGAGAAGGTGTCATGGTTTTATGATTTTTGGTTATCGGTATTCCACATCATAACATCATGTAGAGATGTCAACAGAAGGGCAGGTCAATGGAGCCAGAACAGTCTGTGTAGCATCAGCAACACACAGCTCAACCACAGCTGCCCGTGCACTGCAAGATGGGGGACAGAAGTGCAGAAGAGCAATGACAGAACAAAATGTTCCTTCTGTCTGCAGGCAGCAGGGACTGGGAAGAACCTTTCCTGAAGCTGCCTGTTGTTATAGACATACTCATGCTTTTGCCAAATAAAGATCCAGAAACAGGACTACAGTTGGCAGAGAACTGGAATTTCTTCTCTACATGAGAATTATCTGCCTTTTGCCAAGATTATATTTCCTGGAAAACGGAAAATGAAGATATTTCAGCTGTGGCTAGGAAACCACGGTACCTAGCAGTAATGTGTGGTGAAAGAACAGGATGGATAGACAAAAAAAAAAAAGAACAATCCAGCAAGATGACCCAAGAGCATCTAACATGCACTATTTAGTAACTATCTCTTATATTTATTAAATAAATTACTACTGCAGAAATAGCACCTGACATACCTTAAGAACAGCAATAGAGTTTAAGAAATAAATATTCAACAGATGTTTTTTCTTATGCTTTTGTTTTTAAAACATACGTACATCTGGACAGCCTACCAGACTTCTGATAACAGAAATTAACAGAACTCCCTCTTCCCTGCAAGTGGAAAAGCTACAAGGTGTGGGAGTCAGAGTTAACATCCATATTTGTCCTTAGTTTAAGCAACAGGCCCACTCACAAGCAACAGAGGGAGCACTGGGAATATTTTCAACCATTCCCTGGATTTCAGGTTACATCTAACTAAATTAAGTCAGAGTAGGAAAACCACTGGATTCCTCTGCTATTAATTTTTATCTCTATTTTACATGCTTACTTTTATTTCCGGCTTTTGAAAGGTAAGGAATTTTTTTTAGTGAAGGTCTTAAGATGTACTTATTAGATTCCACCCATTCACTTTCCTTTTTCTGTTTCACTGAAAACAATTTTTGCACAACCTGGAACCATTAAAATAAAGCAGAGTTTGACATCTCCCCTTTATTAGTACAGCCTGTCCTACAACTAATGTTCAGTTAGTTGTTCATTCCATGTATCAGGTCAACCATAATAAGAAGCATCTGATATTTCAGATCCATTTCGTAATTTGATAGAACTTGCCCTATTTCCCCAAAGAAATTTTAGAACCAGCCTTCTAACTATTTAGAAAGGTTGTACACCTCTGAAGTACAAGTGAGATTTCACACTACAGTTACGACCAGAATTCATTATAAAATGAGCATTAAGTACTTCAGGATTTCTTTAGAGATTAGGTCAAACCACAGAGGCACTTAACATGAAAGCCAGTAATTTTCAATTAAAGAACTAAATGCATTCTTGTTCCTCTCGAATAGAAGTTATTTGTATTTTCTATTCTACCAGCCTTAATTAATCCTATTTCCTTATACATTTTAAGTAATTTTTCAATTTGCCTCCAACAAGCCTATCATTATTTGAAGCCTAATCCCCCGATTTCTGCCTACTGGAGAGAGAGAGGCAATACTGAAATGTGTGAACTGTGATTTAGGAGTTTCAATTTCGTATGGTTTTCATGTTCACAAGGATGCTCATGAATGTGATACTTGCCAGAACTGTAGGTCCCAGCATACATCATCCACAGAGGAAACAAAAGCAGTTGCTTCACAAGTAGCTTCACTCATCTTAGTCCCTAATTTTCAGTGCTTTTTACCAGAGAACATTCTCCAGAAACATTTTCCAAATTGCACAATGAAGAATCCTCAAGGAGTTCAAAATACTAATGAACAAATTTAGAGAAAACAAAAAGAAACCAGAAAATTCATAATGTTGAAAGCTAAATTTGTTCTATTAAATAGCCCAAAGGCACTTCCATATGCTGCTTACTAGTCTTCTATTTGTCTCCTTCAATTATGATGTGAGGAATCAGTAAGCTATTAGCTTAAACTACTTTATACCCTAAACTTCCTTTCACTTCTTTCCGTGTGCTCCATGGTTGATTCTTCCTTAAGTCCTGCTAATACACTAATGAAAGTTTTTGCCAATTCAAAGAATCGCAGAACGGTTTAGATCAGAAGGGACCTCAAAGCCCACCTAGTCCCACCCCGTGCCGTGGGCAGGGCTGCCACCCACCAGCTCAGGCTGCCCAGGGCCCCATCCAACCTGGCCTTGAACCACCAGGGATGCAAGCTTCTCTGGGCAGCCTGTGCCAGCACCTCACCACTCTCTAAGTGAAGAATTTCCTCCTCTCCCCTCTTATGGCTTAAAACTGTTCCTCCGTGTCCTATCACTATCTGCCCATGTAAAAAGTCAGTCCTCCTCCTGCTTATAAGCTCCCTCCAAGTACTGGAATGACACAATGAGGTCTTCCTGCAGCGTTCTCTTCTCCAGGCTGAAGAAGCCCAGCTCCCTCAACCTGTCTTCATAGGAAAGGTGCTCCAGCTCACTGAGCATCTTCCTGACCTCCTCTGGACCAACTCCAACAGCTCCACATACTTCTCGTGCAGTACTCCAGGTGGGGCCTCACAAGGGCAGAGCAGATGGGGACAATCCCCTCTCTCTCCCTGATGGCACCCCTCTTTTGATGCAGCCCAGGGCACTGTTGGCCTTCCAGGCCACAAGCACACTCTGCTGGCTCATGTCCAGCTTTTCATCCATCAGGACCCCCAATTCCATCTCTGCATGGCTACCCCTGATGAATTCTGCCAGTCTGTGTATGTATCTGGGCCCACCCCAGCCCAAGTGTAATACATTGCACTTGGCCCTGTTCATCTTCATTAGGTTCAACATTAAGGTTTGAAAAGGTTTGAAAAACAGGTCTCCAAGATGAGATAGGGCTGTCCACAAAATGAGATGCTTGTAACAATGCAGACATGTTAAAACAATTGTCATGTGAATTTTCCCTTGTTCTGTAAGCAATTAATAAGTGAACCAGGAACCTCGTAGAAGACTTCACAGAATGGCGTAGATCAGAAGCAAACTCAAAGCCCACCCAGTCCCACCACGTGCCGTGGGCAGGGCTGCCACCCACCAGCTCAGGCTGCCCAGGGCCCCATCCAACCTGGCCTTCAGCCTCCAGGGATGGGGCACCCACAGCTCTCTGGACAGCTTTGCCAGCGCCTCACTGCCTTCTGAGCCAAAGCATTTACCCCCGCATCCGCTCCACGGGAGTCACGGCCGTCCCTTACCCCGGCACGAGGCGAAGTGCCTGCTCGGTAGCCGGGCCAGTACAGCGCCCCCGGCCGCCAAGCAGCTCCGCAGTACCCTGCCCGCCCCGACACGAAGGCTCCGGGGCGAGACCCCGCCGCCGCCGCCCCCTGAGAGCCGCCCGTCTCACCTGCTCGGCCCCCCGCCACCGCCCATACGAGGACAAGCCCCCAGCAGCAGCACAGCGGGCCGCCGCCGAGCCAAGCCATGCTGCTCGCTCCCCTGTATCTCCTCTGGGCACCAGGAGGCGGCGGGACTTTAAGAAGTTCCCTCTCAGGGCAGGTCTCGCCGCTGCCCCCGCCTCCTCCGGCGCCCGCCCCGGCGCCCCCGTGCTGGGGGTGGCCCCGTGCTGGAAGTGGGCCCACCGGGACGAGGGTAACCCCCGCAGCTCGCCGTCCCCTCCCTCTCCCAGGATGCGGCGGTTGCTCGTCTCCCTGCTCTGCCCCCTCCCAAGTCGCCTCGTGGTGGCCCCGAGGCTCGCGGGGGCCGCAGGCGCTCCCCTTGTCCAGCCGCCTCGAAGGCTTGGCCCGTATGCTGCCCTCCAGGCCTGGCTGTCCCACAGCCCGCTGGAGGGGATAGTGGAAGGTGTCGGGCTGAGACCTGGATGTGTTTTGGGGCACAGAATTTGTTTTCAGAACCCCCAAAGCCAAGCCAGGAGCTGTGGTTCACTGCAGGGCAAGCTCAGGCCTCCTCTCCTCACTGACCAGCCTCCAGTGGCACAACACCGTGGTGGGACAGCCCCACCTGACCCTGCCAGGCCCCCAGGCTGACCGAGGCTGACTTGACCTCTAGATGTAACAAGAGTTGCATCGTGTCTTGTCAAACCACATCTTTTATGAAGAGGAAGGGCTTCTTTCAGCCCTGTTAAGGCAAACCACTGTGCATTTCCCTGCAGAAAAAGAACAAGAGAGAGTACTTTCCTTAGGGTTTACAACTATGGCCATTCCCTGTGGGTGCCCCATCCCTGGTGGTTCAAGGCCAAGTTGGATGGGGCCCTGGGCAGCCTGAGGTGGTGGGTGGCAGCCCTGCCCACAGTATGGGGTGGGACTGGGTGGGCTTTAAAGTCACCTCCAACCCAAACCATTCTATGGTTCGGTGACAGATTTCTGATGACAGAGGGCTCTTTAATCCAACATTTAATAACAAAATGCAATGATAAGATATCGAATCTAAGACAGATTCAAACCAGAAAGCAGGCGAAAATCTTTTAAAAGAGTAGTTGTGATGTAGAGGTGACAGAAATACACAAGAACAGAACCACATAGAAAACAAACATGCCAGAAAAGTCGATCAATTAATTCTTAAAGTTACCATTTGTCTGCAAAGAATCACATGACATTTATGATCTGAAGAGTGCAGGAAAGAGAAAAGCTACTGAAAACTAGACAGTGTCTAAATGAACTGTCCCAATGTCAGCAGATCTTTGCTGAATAATTCATATCTCAGGAGCATCACGGATGGAACCCATGTAGCTCCTCTTTAAAAACAGACTTACAAAGAGCAGAACAACTCCGCTTAAGGAAGCAGGAGTGGACTTCATGCTGGAGGAGTCCAACACTTGTCACTGCAGTATAGCTGCATTTGCTGAGTGTATCAGATACAGCAACCAGAATAGACCTGTGGTGCCAAGTATCACCTCACCAAGGAATGTAGACATAGAGACGAAGCTTCTTGATTGGCATCTTGGGCCAGGAAATAGCAGGCATGCTGGCTTTATGTTTTTCTACTGTACTGATATTCTTTTCAGTGCATACCAGTTTTAGAATACCATTCATTTTTTTCTGTCCTCATCCCAGTGAGCTTTTCCATTAGGACACAAATGGGTAAAGTAGTGGTATGTTCTTAGTGCCAGCCCAAGTTAAAGACTGCTAACACAGAATCTGAAACTGGTAGCTGTTGGTTACAGGCTGTCTGCTATTTCTGCCTATAATGTATTCCTGTCTATAGAAATTTACATTCATCAAGCAATATTAGAAGCACTACAGCATAACCTGATTTAATTTTATAGCTAGTATGTTTACACTTTGGTTATTCTGTTGAGTTTTATTTTTGGCTTGGGGTTTTTTGTGAGTTTGCAAAAAGCAAACTGAGATTGACAAAGAGAAAACATAGGCAACTGGCTTGCTCTTTTTAAGACTGTTTACTTGGACAAAATTGATGTTCAAAACCATAAAAGAATGGTTTGGGGGAAAATTATATACCAAAGTGAACAGTTTGAATACTGACCAGTATTTGACAGCTGTCAAAAGAAGTAGCTCTGCTTTGAAAGCCATCAATGTACAAAAACCTTTTGCAAAAATTCTGCTCGCTGCTTGTTATTTCATCATGGGAATGTTGATTTTCTTCTACGTGCACCCCCTGTTCTTTGGCTGCTTTTAACATCTGATTATTAATAAATGCCATGTGTCAGTTCATGAGTGAGTCATCTCAGTAAAATGTGAGTTCTGCCTGGTTGTGAAACTTCATCCAGAAGTTGAACTGAAACTTCCAGAGGTTTAAAAAACATGGAGAAGTTTGTTTTCTTCATTTCTGTTGCACTTCTGGTTTGGGGGCACAAACAGAAGTGGAGAAAAGATATGAAAGGGTCTGCTAAGCAAGATTCACAGTTTGATTTTTCAGAATTAAGACATTCAGATAAGCTTTAGAAACCATAGAGATTCTAGAGTTATCTCCCAAGGTGAATAATGGAATTCTTAATGTCCTTAAGAAGGACAGCTTGGCTAAACAAAATGTGGGAGACAGAGAAGAAAACTGCAGGGAAAAAAAACAAAATGGCAAATATCCGGGACTTACACAGTATGTTTAATATTATTTTCAAGTATATTACAGCAAAGCTTTCTTGAAATAAAAATTACAAATTAAATACGACATTTGAAAATCATGAGAAATTAAGGCTATGCTGTGAATATTTCAGAAGTGAATTATTGAACAGGTTATCACCTTTAAAAAACAAACCAGAACAAATAAGGTATCCTCAGGTCTCATTTCTCTCAAATCAGATTGCGTGTCTCCTGCTGAAGTCGTCTAACAATTTGGACATGACAGTGAAGAGAGGTTTGATGTACTGCTAGCAGGTTGAGTGGTAGAAAGGTTGCCTTGAAAGGTATTTTCTTTCTCCTCCAGCTGAGATCATAAGCCTCCAGCCTTTATGTGGAGTACTCCTGGGAGTTGCTGTAGCTTTTTAAGTCATGCTAGACATCCAGTCTTAAAGATATGTAGCAGAATTCTCTGTGCTGGCCAGCTGCAAGTATTCCAGGGTACCTGTTCTGTAGCTTGCTACCCGTTTAATCTCTCCGGTCCTGAACCCTTCGGTTTCTCTTTTCTGAAGAATTTTGGTTATCATCTCTGCTATGTCATCTTTTAACTGCTGCTGATTCTCCCTGAAAGCAACAGGATGAAAAAAAGGTCACGGACTGACATGCTTTCAGTGATCCCTAGATCTCCAATGTTTTTTGAACGTTTCTATCCCACACTTAGATTGATGTCATTCACACACTGCTGAGATAAAGGTTTTAGATCCAGGTTTTGGATTTGGGAATATAATTGAGGAATTAAGTGCAACTTTTCTACAAAGCACTGATTACCATCTTTACAGAGATTTGTAGAAGTGTCATTAGCTAAAATAAAATTAGCGTTATTTGCATGAAAAAGAAAACATCAATTTAATGCTCTCCCAATTAAAGCGGATTCTATTTCTCAGCACCATTATTTGTACCAGTACTTCCACTACTCAGCTTCAGGTGGTCTTCAGTAACAGAACTGCCACCTTTTCATAAACTTTTGCAGTGTGCCTGGTTTTTACTGGAGTACCCTTTATATGAGAATTTTAAGGGGCAATTCTGTGAGACAGAGCCTATAACGAGGAAGTGAAAACAAAAACATCACTGAGTACAGTGATCCAGCTCAAGAGGTATTTTCAATAGTTGAATTTCAGAACAACTGCCAATTCAATCATTCTCATAGTCTCAACTGATCATTTTCATTCAGAAAAGGAGTTCTGAGATTACAAAGAAATGTACCATACAGACAGGTCTGGCAGTGTTTCCTGCTCAGCACAGCGACAAACCCTTGTACCTGCCATTAAATAAAGCTAAGTTTATGAGATTCTGTAGTAGATTAAAAGCTTGATTGTTTCTGTTTTGCAAATGTCTTGAAAAAACCTTTATCTTTCTCCTAGTTATCTCTCTTCTTTTAGGTAGATAGGAATAAATGGGCAGGAAATAAGGTTATGTACTTATGCTTTTCACCATAATAGATCCCAGTGTATTCAGCAAAGTACAGTTTGCAATATAACTGCTTCAAGTTGCACTGAAACAATGTTATTTCAAAGCAGATAGCACCAAATCCCTGTTCGGTGAAGTGACTGCACACAAGAACAGAAAGTGGAGAAATTCCATGTTCTAGTGAGTTAACAGGAGCAAATGCAGTATTCATATGCCAAATACAGATGAAATGAAGACAGTCATCCTGACTTCAATTTTGCACTATTTCTCAAAAACAATACTCTCACTATTATTATATTTTATTTAGTATTGATGCATATTACAGCTCAGTTCCAATACATCAGCCTCTTCTTTTTCTCTTGTTAAATATACTATACTCTTACATGTTAAGAAGTAAAAATGTGTTCAATTTTTTAAACACTTTATGTCTGTGCAATACTACAGATGCTTTGTTTGCCTCTTCTAACAGAATGCTGCTCAAAATCCTGCTCAAAATAACATTATATTAGAGAGCTGCAGATTTGAGTTGCAGCTATCCTCTAGCTGTAGTTGGTAGTGTGGCACTCAGGTACAATTAGGGTTAAAGTTTTGGAGAATTGTCCTGGTGTCAGCTGGGATAGAGTTGATTTTCTTCATTGTGTCTGCTATGATATCGTGTTTTGGCTTTGGAAAAGAACAGTATTGATAACACAGTGACATTTTAGTTGTTGCTGCGCAGTGCCATACAGAGCCAAGGACATTCCAGTCTTTCAGCTTCTCATACTGCCCTGCCAGCAAGGGGACTGAGGAGGCAGAAGGAGCTGGAAGGGGACAGAACCAGGACAGCTGCCCTAAACTGACCAAAGGGATATCCCATATTATATAGCATCATGTGAAAACTTTAAAACTGTGGCAAGTAAGTCATGAGGGCAGTCACTGCTCAGGGTATCAGTCAGCAAGTGGTGAGTAATTGCATTGTGCATCACTTGTATACATATATTTACAAAACAAATGATGTCATATTGTAGGGAATATTAATATTTTTAATTTGTATGCCCATCTCCGGCATTTATCACATCAGCAAGTTGTCCTATAAGTCTTATTACCCTTCCAATGAAATGAACCTGTTAAGCATACAAACAACCTGCAGCACATGCATGGTCCCAAACCTAATACTGTCATGAATATTTACACGCTTATATCCTCAAGCTCCAAAGAAGAACAGTTAAGTCTAAAGTTCAAAGACTGGGAATTTCTCTTTCCTTTCCATGTATAAAGAACAGCTTACACTGAAGGAGGTGTTGGGAGATTATATTCCTTGTCTTCAGTACCCGTCAACCAGTAGGTAATCTCAGTTCCTCTGCCCTAAATAGGCATGACAAAGAAGAGAAAGCACAATTTAGGGATTAGGCTGCAATTTCCTGTAGTTCATTTACTTAAATAATTCTATATTGCACATTGCTGTGTTTGCCTTTGCTCACAGCAAAGGATTCCAAAATCAGATGTGGAAAGAAAAATAATGGGTGAGATGCAGCTGAACATTCACTTGTTCTATGACCTGAAACCATGGGAGAGATGAGCTGTGCTACCTGCTATCAGCTCCCAAGTACAGACATCAGTGCTAAGTTACATAGACTGAAATAAACAGATACGTAGGTAGATAGTCAGATATCAGAGCAAGAGCAAATTAACAATAGATTCAGCTCCTCTTCCATCAGCCCAATTCACCATTACTATTACTCTATAACTTTCAGTCATATGTTTCGTTTATTCTCTTCATCTTTATGTTATTTTAATTTTTCACTTTGGCAGCTTTTCATTGCCTTCACTGATGTTATAGAAGTGTCTTCAACAACTAGAGCTTATGGTACTGATTGATCTGTGACCCTTGTTCCCTAGCTGTTAATTAAGCCGCAGGGTACTCTAAGCTATATAATGCTTTTATACTATTCCTTTTCTCTGTGCACGTGGATGGTAAAGGTTACCTTAAAGTATGTTTCTCCTCTCATTTCATACTGGAATCGACAATCTGTTCTTTTCAGGATGGCAACCGTGGAACCACTTACATGAATCCTTAAAGCTAAGAAATAGACAATGAAAGCTCAATCTGAAAATGTATCTGTAGTGTTTATATGACAAACGGGAAGAGAATATTTGGGAAGAATCCCACAAAGAGAATAGTCATATAAAGACACTGGGCAGAAGGAAGATAAGTCAGCTCTTGGCAAAGGTCCCTAATGGTGTAGTTGAAGAAGTAATTGCTTCAACTTAAAATATACAGTCAACATATTTACACAACAAAGCTGCAATACAATTCTAGGTTGGACTGAAATCCAACATTCATACAGTAAAATTAAATCCCAAACACATCAGTAGTATATCTTTCAGAGAAACTCAGCCAGCAAAAACCAGCCTACATAGTCCCTGTTACCAGCACTGGAGCAGGAACAAGGAACAATTCTTCATTACCCAACAGGACAGTAAAACAATTGGTAATTAGAACAAATAGGGCTTCATCTTTAAAACATCTGCGAGCTGATTACAAATTGTTCTCGGCTGAAAACAGACACTTCAGTCACAAACTAACCAGTAGCCTTTGGCCCTGTTATATAGACAGATGAACTTAAATCCTTACGCAAGCCAGTAGATTCCATCCGTGAAGCTGTGTTCACCGTATCTCCAAACAAACAGTAACGAGGCATTTTGATTCCTACCACACCAGCTGCACATGGACCTAGAAATGGGATTCATAGAATGAAAAAAAGGTTGGTCAAGAGATTACTAGCTTGAAAGGTGTCTCTCCCTGTTGCAGAACACTGCAGTACCTACTGGAACAATGTGTTCCTCACCAATGGCATTGCTATCTACCACTAAACTATCTGGTCATCTCCCATTCCTCTCCAAACCAGGCCTAGCTCTGCTCGTCTTGCAGAATCCAATTGGAACAAAACAGCTGGGACACAGCTGGACAGTATTAATTGCATTTAAACATAATCTCTGTGCAGGAGAAAATACGGTTACTGTCAGTTTGGGAAGCAAAAGAAATAGAGAATAAGCTTAATTATAGAGGGGTTCCATATTATTGCCTCGAGGGGTATACCAGTGCCCAGCTGCTTTCACTGTTATGTTCCTCCTTCGCCAGTTGCTTAGATAACTGTTGAAACAAGTAAAAATGAAAGCTGATTTCCCAAAGTCCTTGAGATTGTTGAGCAGTTTCTCTTAGAGAATAAATATTTTTCTGGATTCTTTGAAGCATGAATTCCCACACATGCACAATCAGAACTTTTGTCTCCAAAAGCGTAAGAAAAAGGCCTGTTTTCTGTGGCGAGACAAGCATGTCTGGCCATGGCTGATCTCCACCTTGGTCAGGGAGGAATTATCTGTGAAAGTTTACAATTGATCATACCAGGAGCAATGACAGTTGCTCTTACTACCTACTGATTTAAGCCATAATAGATACGGGCTATTTCACTAGACAGGAGACAACTAGTGGTTTATTTACTTCTGTTAACCTTCCCCCAGGATTATTATTTTCAACCTAATTCTTCATGAGGAAAGCAGTTGTGTATGATGTCCACCCACATCTTCCATGGATATCTGTTCTGTTAAGTTCAAAAACAAGGCAACTACATTGTCATTGCTGGTCTAGCACCATTGTGTACCAGAGTGAATTCCAATGCGAATCCAAACAGGCAGACCAGGCAGGTGTCGCAACTCAAAGGATCCTATGAAGCTAAGGATGTCCAGAGCCATCATGGAGATGTCTACTGCATGTCGGTTGCCATTCCTCTTTGGTAAACCACTCACCACCATGTAAGCGTCGCCAATGGTCTCTACCTGTGGAAACACAATTAGTAATCACAGCATGCAAAGAACATACTCAGTTGAGAGCAGAAAGGTTTTATCATATTCTCTTGTTCATGATTAAACCTGGTTCCTTGTCAGCAGGATTATTTAGTTTAAGGTAGCTAACACCTTTTTGTATATGAGTATTTATGACTGTACATGGCATTTCACTTTAGGAATCTGTGACCACCTGGTATATAAAATTTGCTCTAAGATGGCACACAAACATACTGAAATGAGGTAATCTTGGCCTGTTAGATTTCTCCGTTGCTTGGTTGTTAACTGAGCAAAAGTGAGGAACTAATCACCTTGTAAACATCATGATGGTCAAGAATGTGATCAAAGTTCTTGTAGATGTCATTCAGCATATCTACTACCTCCATAGGGGTGCTGTATTTGCAGAGTGTGGTGAAGCCAACAATGTCACTGAAGTAGATAGTGACTTCTTCAAATAACTCTGGCTCTACCAGGCCAGTCTCCTTCAAAGATTTTACTACTGGCCTGTGGAAATAAAGAAGACAGGAAGACAAAAGACAGTGTTTAACATTAAAGGTATTTTTTCACACAACTCAACTGCATCATTGCTTTCTGGGTAGGAAACATCAAATCATTTGCTGAAAACTGCCGTAGTAATAGCATTTTAGATGTCATAATGCCTTCCAGCCAGGGATCTCAGCATGTACTAAAATCAGTTAATGCGCTACAGTCTTGCAAAATCCTCTCCATAAAGAGAGGCTGGGGAAGATAAGGAGTCCAAGTACAGCTTTGGTGTGAAACTCCATCAGAGAATGGAGACCTCAGTGATTCACTCTTCTTTCCTGCCTATCAAGATCAGATCAGAGGGAAGGAAATTTGTGGCAAATAAGTCACTCCCCATGTCCTTGTAAGTACCTCTGCCCTTTTGCCCTAAGGACTTCAGAATATCTTGGAACGGGATAATATCGTAATATTTCATTTTTGTATTGGTATTAAAAAAAAGATTAAAGTGAGGTTGCCGTCACATCTGACAGTCACACCAGCTCTTCAGACTACCTGCTTCTGAATTTGCAAGATAGTTGACTCTATACTGTCAAGGAGAAAAAATTAAGTCTTCATAAAGCATTAGGATTCCAGCTGTATCCTACAAGTGAGTGAGGAAAATGGAGAGAGTAACCAGCCTCCATCACAGACTTGCACTGAACGAAATTGTGCATACTAATGGTGAGAAGACACAGTTTTCTCATCTTCTTTCTGGGCTGTTTGTTGAGCACTTGACAGCTTTGTGCATTAAACACAATGTCACTTTGCACATTTGTATGTTTTCTGAATACCTTCCTGTTAAAGAGAATACAGCTGCTTGGGCAGACTGGTTTACCTGTCTGTCAATTAGAATTTACAATGATCATGTAAAATTGAAAGTTTTCAGTACTTCCAAATGCTGCCAAGTTGTTGAACAGATCAATACACCAATAAAATGAGACAGACTGATAGGGTTAATCTTCATTTAAAAAACGCTTTTTCAGTGTCAGTTAACTTTCAAGTAGGGCGTGTACTTTTCTGGGCTACAGTGGTACAGACAAGCTTGAAGGTGTTTGTGAGCTGTGATACAAATGTTGTATATCTGACACTATCAGCCTTAACAAGAAATGAGTAAGGATGGCCTCAACACAATTCCACCCTTTTCCAGGCAAATACATTTTATGAATAAATAAAGATACTTTACATTGGCTTCCCAACTGAAAATTTTTTCTTCCTTGGCTTAAATCATCATGCTGTAACTGTATATGAGATATAGTTTATCTGAGCTCCCGCTATTTTTTCATAATTAAGGCAGTAGTTCAGAAAATCTTTTTAACACCACATTTAAATCCTGAACTTAATCAGAGCCTTAGGTAGGGGATTAACATAGGTATAGAAATTATCTTTATGGGAGATCAAACCAGGATGAAAAGTCTAGAGAAAGTCTATGATTTTGCAAAGAAAGCCACATTTTCCCTGCCTGCTACCCCTTGTCCTCAAATGAGCCATACACAGAGATGGAAGAGGGGATTGATGGCACCTCTTAAATTTGACATTTTGTCAGTAAGGTGGGGAGAATTAGAACAGAGGAAGTAACATTTCACTCTGTAAACTGAAGAAATATAAGACTGATATTAATCCCACCTTTCACTCTCCAAGAATCAGGTGATATGTATAAATAAAATGTCAGTAAAAATCCTTCTGCTCAATACTAACCTTGGAAGTAACATGAAATTAAGCCTGTCTGCTCTGTCTCGCTCTGCTTTATAGAGCTCTGTCCTCTCCTCCACCAGGTGCTCCAGATTCCGGGAGTACAGCTGTAGACGTCGGATCAGGGTATCCATGTAGCTTTCATTGGTCTGGCCATGGTAATTACTGGGAATAACAAAAATGCACAGGAGCCAAAAAGAAAGGATGATGGAAGCATATTGTTGAGAGAGGCAACAAAACTTCTCCAGTGTTTAACTTCTGTACAGATAGAATGAAAGTACTTAAAATGCATGTTTTTTTGTTGCTTGGAGGACTTATGGTTATGAATTAAAAGTCTGTGCTCCACACTTGTCACTCAGAGCTGTTGATTCTTAAAGCACTTTTAAATCATAGCCCTGATAATACTTCCAAGTCCAGGTTACCTTGGGTAATCCATAAACATTCATTTGTGCAAGCTCAAATCCCAAGAGGAAGCTAAAGAAGATGGATAGAAAACTGCATGTAAGATTTAAATGGGGATTTTAGACAGAAAGGCTAAGACCATTTTAGGGCTACCTCTGTGGAAGTCAGAACAATTCAACGAAACAATTAGCAGTTCAATAGTTAGTTTTGGTCATAAGATTCAGCAGATTCCAGTCAGAAGCGTAATTGCTGGAAGCAGAAGCACAGTAACATGGGCTACTCATAACCCATTTGTCTTAGTAGTCTGAAAGTAGATGGGGCCAGACTGACTGGAAATGTCGGTTCTTTCTAACCAGACTTTAAAGCCACTCTTACTTTAGACAAGTGTTCCTGTCACAGGAACACATCTGAGACTGCTCATGAGAAGAACACCTTGTTGCATGTGGCAGGAGGCACTCTCCATCCTCTTGTAGGATGGAGGCTTAGGAGATGAACAAGCTACCTCTTTCCATTCATCTGCAGCCTGATTAACTCGATTGATACGTTTGATTTTCCATAATGTAGTTTTCCTTCTGCCCATGTAAAGTGTAAAAGAATGTGAGTTAGTATTGGATGATGAGAATTTTAAAAACTAGGAAGCAAATTCCAAAGAGAGTGATTAAAAGCTCACTGTTTGGACATCTAACTAATCAATTCAGACTAAGCTCTGTAGGAACAACATAGCAGTAGCCAGGTGAAAGGTCCATAAAACCTTTTAGGTTTTATTCAATTATGGCTTTTATTATCCCACAACTTTATACCTACAAAACCCCACAATTAATTCCTCTGATGAGGTACAACCCAACACCTTTAGTCAGCTCAATCTGAGACCATCTGAATGGCCATTTATGGCACAACTCAGCTCATCCACACTTTCTCATCATCCTCCAAACATCTATGTGCCTTTATTTCCTGAAACTTAGGCAACATGACTCACTATCCAACTCCTGACTAGAGACAGGAGGTAAATTATTTGAATGGCTTGAATCTCTAATTATCCAGCTTGCTACTTTCACAATGTACCAATTTAAGGTATGGTGATCATCTCACCCTCACTCAGCTAATACATGCATAGCTGCACATGTTCACATGTGTACATACACGCATGTGCTCACCTACTTTTGTGGCAAAGAATAAATCAAAGTGAAGGCACTAATTGGACTGTATTAACATCAGCTTACATACTTAAAAATACAAGCTTTCTTGCACCCAGAAAGAGTTTGGAGCAACTTGAAAAACTCAGCCCCAGATGCTCACCTGAATATTTTAGCCAGAATATTCTCAATTTTCTTAAAGTCAGGTCTTTTCTCTGGGTCTTCCTCCCAGCAGCTCTTCACTAGCGTGTATACCTTCAAATGAAAATTTAAGGAAAGCTCAAGGAAAGCTCAACTGAATAGGGGGTATAGAAAGATAATGGAACTAAATAGCACTAGTTCATCAGGGAATTTCCAGTTACTCTTGATAAGCAACATATTGAAATGTGTGACTAACTGTTATGAATCTATGGTTGGGACATTCATCGCAGGCACCTGAAACTTAACTCTGTGGTGGCTAGTGACATGATCTTCAGTTGAATTTGCAATATGTAAATGAAAGGCATGTAAATGGATCTCATCTTGCAAGTGGTGCCAGGTATGGTTACTGGCATGGAAGTAAATGCTGTGGTAATTTATTTCCAGTACTCTGAGTTTGGGAATTTTCTGAAACTGGTGACTCAGCCAGAAATAAAGGGGTTCATCAACTGAATATGCTGATGTTTGCAAGACAGACCTCTGCACCTGAGCAAGAAGTCTAAGGGAGGTACATTTGAAGTGCCATTCATCCTGTCTTAAAGCTATCCAGAAGAGATAAAAAGAGTAGCACCATGGAAGTGTTGATTTTTTTTTTTTCCAGTGACTACAGAGTAAGTAGCTCAAATACAGATATGTGCATTGCAGATGTCTAAAGCTACCTGAGGCAAATCCCACTTGTAGTTTTGTTTAAAAGCTAGATACTTGTGCCTGGCATAGCCACCCTGGGTAACATTTGTAATCAGTAGAGAGAAAGGCATCTTGATCTAAAAATATAAAATAGGTCCAAATAGTCATATGGATGAGTATTCCCTTATCAGATGTAAAAGGCACCTATGGTGGCTAGGTCAGAACGAGATACACAGCTTGTAGATATCTGAAGATAGGTGAGATGAATCCTCTGTGAAATGTGTTGTACTGTCACCAGTTCCCCTGAGATATTATCCCTTGTGACCCTCATGCATTATTTAAAGTTCATATATCAGTTTAGCACCCTGGAATAATACCAGATTTCAAAAGACACACCACTGTAATACAAAGATAAGTAAGCAATACTACTACTTGAGAGTACTTTCAAAAGATAATGATAGTCCTTCCCTGAATTATTGCAACACAGTCTCTTTGTGAGTACATTGTATACTGGATCAGAAAACTGATCCATCCCAGATCCTTTCCTATGCAGGTCAGACTGCTACTTTCCCACACACAGATACACAACCCTCACTACACGATGATACGTAATTTTTCATATATTAGTATAACACTCTACTTATGGTATAGCTAGCTATAGTTCTCAGGCCTAAGACTATAGTAAACTAAGTAAGCACATGTTCCCTTTTTATTTTAAGACCTCCTCTGACTCAGACAAACTGAATATAGTTCTTTGCAAATTCTAGAGAGGCAGGGGAGCATTGTTCGATACATTTGCCTTTTTTTGAGATAACCAACTTAACAAAAAGTTCAAATTCATGAGGGATCTACTTTTAACATGTTCTAGTTTTTAAACCATCGCTAGAAAAAAACTAAAGAGTTGCTGCACAGAATACACTAAAGAAGGAGGAAAAAATGACATTAGTTTTGTTTCATTTCACTAGTAACAACTATAGAATACTGTTTCTTCCCATGAGGTTAAGGCATTTGGCATAAAATATGCATAGTTTTCATCCTTTTGTGATCATGAGCACTAGTTTGGGCGAGACTTCTACCTTTCACATAGAAAATGGCTGTGTTAATGATTAGCTTACTTCCATCTCTCTTTCTCCCACTGTTTCTAAGGATAGGTCTGGTCGGAAAGGCTTCATTCCTTTGTCATTCTCCACTCTGTAAAGTTTCTCTGAAGAAAGAAAAAAAGATGTAAAGTTTTAATTAAAGGGGAAAAAAAAAAACAACATAGGAAGAGCATTCCTTTTGTATAGCATCCTAAGATGATCCCTTCTCTTTGATGTGAATTTCAACTCTGGAGCTTTTCTAAAAATATGGTATAAGATTGTAACAGGCTGGCTTGAATGCCCCTGAAAGCAAAATGAATAGGAATGTACTCAAGTATTTATTGGTCATGGTAGACATGGTTATGGCATCCTCTCAAATGAACATTAGGTATTATTAGTGTGCCTCTCAGCATGAGCTATAGCTATAGTAAAAAAAACATGTGAGAAGCCCACTAGAATATTACAACTTGATAAAAAGCATGGAGACCTACAGTTCTCACCAGATCAGTTCCAATCATCCTGTAGATGCTCAACTTCCTTAAAACTAAGCTACTAATATGTATGGTTTAAAAACATTGGATTTGTTAGCTCATTTGTACTCATATTCAAGAAATCCATTCTATGAAAGTTATCTGGATTCTGAACACATCAGCATGCAGACTGCATTTGCAGAACAATTTAAAGAGCTAAGGAAAAAAAAAAAAAAAAAAACATTGCTTTTTCAAGAGCTTCAGAGGGAGAGAGTACCAAAAGAGAAGAACTTTTTGACCTCTAAGGAAGAGAGAGAAATTGCAAGTGTGAAACATATTTATTAATGATGCTTGATTATATTTGGAAGACAATTTGGAAGACAATTTTGCCAAATGAAGCAGGTAATGAGATGAGGAAGATTTGTCATCAGGATGGTATGTGCATGTCTAGAGTAGCTAGGGATGTCTAAGCATGCCCAGTGTGCGTGATCACCCTAAAAAAAAAAGAAGCAGCTTATGGTGCGGATGTTACAGACTAGAGAAGGAGTAGGAGATTTTGTTTAAGGGTCACGCAGACTGGAAAGCCCAAATCCTGTGAGTAAAGAGACAGTAGAACCTGTGTAAGTCTCATGAATGCAAGAGGAATGTGATAGATTTCCAAGCTGCATATACACCTGAAAGAGGAAGTAAAACCAACTATTAGCAGCACTGCAATTAGCCAGTGGCAAAAAGCAGGGAGCATGAGTTATACGTTCGCTCATGACAAGATTTCAGTCTTGAGAGTGAATGAGGTGTTTCTGCAGAAGAGTGGAGCAGCAGCTGGTCTAACAGCTGTCTCACAAAGAGGTCAGTGAAGAACTATGACCTAGTTACATTACACATTAGAAATACAATTCTGTATGCCCATCCTCTTTGTGGGATTTCTTTTCACTCAGTAGTAACAATATTACTGTACACTAAGTTGATCAATATTTGTTTGCATTTTGAAAGAATTAGTTCACTGAGTACTTGAAAATTTAGCTTAATTTTCCCAATTGTGGATGGAGGCTAGGTACAGGCTTTATTAAACAGCTCTTAAATCTGAACACAGTCCTTGCTGCTACCAATGAAGACCTGGAGAAGTGGTTATATCAGTCATCCTGAAATATCTATATCATATCTTCTAACTTGCAGAACTTAATTTCTAATAGCCTAGCTACTGAAAGACTTTCACAGGACACTTAAATGAATGCAACATGCATCAGGGACATTTCCTTGCCCATTACCATTGACTCTTAATTTTGCATTCTTTTCCCTCTAACTTAGATATTTGTAAATTAATGATACTGCCAAGTCTGAACTACTCTTTCCCAAAACTAGATGATGACACAAACAAAATTCAAAGGCATTTGAGTAAGTATGGTGTACTCTCTTGCTGCCTTGTCTCGTCTAATGAATGAATCCTGATGTTTTAATGATGAGCCACTTCAACAAAATATAACTCATTCCTTTCCATTACATTAAATCTGATGAACTGCTGAAACCAGAATGAACATATTTACTGAAGCTGCAGAATCAAAATCATGAATAATAAGAGCAGCTATTAGATCAATGATATATAGCTCATACACCCAATAATGATTTAGAAGAAATAGCTTCTGGGACAATACAATCTCCTTAGTCAATGGAAAACTCTTAGTTTGGAAGACAGGATGTTTTTTTTCTTTCAAGTTACAGTGAATCCAGACTTACACACGACTTACTGGGTTTCAGGCCCGGTAAATTTATTGCTCTCTTACTAAACTCGCTGCTATGTGTCACCATGCCCAGCACTAGGAGGCCTACACCTAGAGGTGCTAAAAGTACTTTCATTTGGTTTATCTTAATGCTATTTGAATTGAACAGTTTTTCTAAAATGATAAGATGCAGTGTTAGGACATAGGTAAAAGTTAAAACAAGGAACCAGACTGTGACTATGAAGCCACAGTCAAACAGAGCAGTGAGGTTGCCACCACATCTCAGAACAGACAGAAAACACAGGGCGAGGCTAACACAGGCAGGCTGTAACTGCTGTAAACGATTAAAAGAATGCAGTTTGCTATGGATTTGCTTTGCAAGTCAAAATCAGAAGGGAAGAGTATTAGTCTTTCCTTTTTCCATCTGTATGGGGGATGTTTGTAAAATTCTTGTATTTATGAGGATTTTGGCTCCCTCTTCCCAGAGATAAGGAGTAGAAGGACTTTTATTTTCTCTACCCTGTCTTATTTGACGGAGTTCAGGGGACCATCTGTCACATAGCACAAAGACCTGAATAGTTTTGTGAAAGGGGAACAGGCATTTCTAATCCCTCCTAAATCCATTTATATATTAAAGAGTTGATTATGTGAAATACTGTATTTCCTTGGATAAGAGCACAAATTTGCAATAATGTAAGATGATGAGCCTGGCCTAGATGTTATTCTCAAATGTTACTCAGGAAAGGAGCTGTTAGGCTGGCCAGCCGATGCTCTAGATGTTTGAGCAAATGTGAGGCAGATCTTTCAGAATGACTCAGAGACAAAGGCAGTGTTTAAACTTGTTGTTGGTAACTGTCACTTGGAAAATATCAAACCTGAATGCCTTTATGGCGGTTATAACATTGCGATATAAAATAATTCATGGGATTCGGGGCACTGGTATTGTCTGTGCTGTTAGCCATTCAAAAACAATGTCACAACATGCACGAAATAGGGTTTAATGGATGCACTGTGTGAGGAGATTATTTTTCTGACAGAAGATAAACTACTAAAGTTAATTTGACAGACTGGAACAAAGTCTGAATTGCCAACTTTTAAATGTCAGTTGTTCTCATGTCATGCTGCTGAGTTTTTGTTGTTCTCTTTTGACACTGCTGATTTGTGATGCCTAGTACGAGCGAACTACTATATGCTGTGCACAACCCTTTGTAGCCTTAAATGTCACAGTAAGTCTAGGCCGCTTTTGAATAAGGTTAACTTCTATAACACTGTGGAAGAGGTGGGAAGGAGAGGAGAAAGGGCAAGAAAACTCAATAAAAACCTGATTCACAGGAAGATTGCCTCCACAATGATAGCCTTCAAACATGCTCTTTGTTCATCACACAGTGAAAGAAGCACCGGTTCAAGCACCTACCAGAGACAGCACTTTACACAAAAACATACAGCCACAGTATCGTAGAAGGCTGCAGTGGAGGAGAAAACTGTGGATTTACCTTTGGTGTCTTGGCAGTGTCTGGTGTAGAAGGTCTCTTTGCGTAGGATGATTTCTTGGGCAATGATCCCATAGCTGTACACATCACCCTTCTGAGATACATCAGCATGACGGAGATGCTCAGGAGCTGTCCACAGGTCTGAAAATCCAGATGACGGTGGGAAAAAAGGTAAATGGGTACAGGAGAAAAGTAATCGAAAAGGGCAATCTTTCTCAAAAGCATCCATTGGCCATTTTCCATTCACTCTTTTCATACCAAACATGGAGCTCACTGGTACTGTTTATTTCCTTCTTCAGTAGTTATTTGGAGAAGCTGAAATCAATGCAGGTTAGATAAAACTATGATGTGGTAGTCTGCAATTGTCTGGGATTTGATAACGATACTATTTTTCACTGTTGGTGCAGACCCTCACACCTCCAGAAAAGTTGCGTTTGTTGGCAGCGAACTTGCTTCTCTTAGCTACCTCACAAGGACTTCTTAGAAATAGCCCATGCATCTGTATAAGACCAAGGAATGCCAGTGCTATGAAAAAAATAAAAATAAAAAAACGCAGAGGCATAAATTCTTGAACCAGATGCATGAAGTGTGTTATTCAAGATGTCATATGAGAAGGCTGTAATATTTCCTGGTAGCCTTGTATCATGACTCTATAGAAGTAATCTCCAAGTGCTTTTGAGCTTGACATAAATACTACCTGTGCGTAACCACTTTCTTTCTACAGAAATTATTATTCTGTACTTCTAGGTCACCAAGCCCTGCTGTACCTCAAAACTAGAATACTGCCATGGTATGACTGTTTTATATGACATGCTGATGATGTATCATAATGGACAGATAGGGACCCTGAAAACAGTGTTACGATATCAGGCTGCAACATCCAGCCACAATGAATCTGTAGATATCTTGTGAAGCAATAAGTTTTCTTCAAGGAAAGAAGCCTAGGGGCCAGAAATTTTGAGGCTGATTGCCAAAATATTTAAGAGCAGCATAAGAAGATAAATTCATTAAAATCCAATCATAATATAAATTCAAGTGTAACGTGCAAAATAATGAATTAACAGAACGTTTTCATTCAGTGCACATTTCTTACTCTTCTTATGTTCTCATTGCTACTCTTGACTTTGTTTGTGTCTCAATGTTAAATTTTTCTCTCAATCCATTTGCAACCACAGGTTCTTCTCATATAATATACAACAGTTACGGTGCAGTCTTGTGCTTATTAAACTCCAAACTCCGCTAAAAGATTCAGATGACATAATTTCAGAAGGGCTTATCTTTGCATTCGAGATCAAGAAAAAATGTGAAGATGCGTAGAAAGAAATGCTCTGTTCTACAGAATTGACCTATGATTATTAGATGAAATAAAAAATGTAAACAAAAGCTGTGAAAACTAACCTGAGTTCATTGAACAGATATTGTTACATTCCTACCAAAGGAATGAAAAACATTGTTATCGTTACATATCATTACTAATTTTTAAGGATGATCAGAGTCACAAGTGTTAGTATTTAAATTAAATTACACAGCACTGTGATAACACATATAACTGACCAGTGACAAGACAAGTACCCACTGGTACTTAACTCCTTTTTCTTTCTTCACACAAGTCCAATTACTGCTGATGGGAGCTTTTTGCATGAAGCCCTATGGGAGATATTTTCATGAAGCCCTTGGATCCTGAAAATATTTTCTGCATCTCAGTCACAAGGGAATTCTCCTTGTTTCTCCAATTACAATTTAAAAATGTATCTTCCATTTCCTTCTCACCGACAATGCCTAATTTCTTTCTCTGCTTCTTAATAATTTTTATTGTGTTATTTATGAAAGAGTTTTCATATATAATTTGTATGATGGCTGCTACATGAAACAAAGTTGTACTGTATGTTTTGTACTGTGTACAAGATGTAATTAGGCCCCACTGTACTATGAATATAAGAAAATTCCACTGGGTTGGAAAGCATGAAGGACAGTCTAACTGGATATTGTTTTTACCTTTCCTTTGAGGCAGAATTGAATTACAGCCAAAATCAGTGATCTTCACAACCATGCGACTGTCCACTACACAGTTCGTGGATTTGAGCCGACCATGGACTTCTGTTTTGCTTGAGTGCAGGTAAGACATACCCTGTGGTTGATAATAGAGAGAAGACAAGGCTAGAAATGAGACTCAGCTGTTACTAGAGTCAAAGAGAATATGAAGTGTTAGCATAATATGTGTCTAAGCAATTAAATTGCCTTTATCAACAATTCTCTGTCATGGAAGGAGTGAAGTATTTTACAGAGAAGAATTTCCAAGATCATAGAAGCAGTCAATGTTAAGAAATGAGGACTGATTATTAGAAGGATCATGACTTAACTAATGATCATCTTTCCTCTTGGTTAACAAAAGCCTGATAGAGCATCTTGGGTTTTGATAACATCAGATCGCCACTAGGGCATTAGAGGAGTTTGTTTCCTCCTACGGAAGTGTTGATTTCATTTGCAATAAATACTTTTTTGTTAAATCTAGTACAGATTTGTTGGAACGTCAAACAAAAAAACGTCTCCAACTACATATCTAACCAATAGTCACCGAAGATGAGAATAATTGCTCTTTATGTCTGTATCATCTTTGAAGATTACCATTCACCAGAAACTCCATTCAGAAACATTTCAGTAGATCCTTCTCTGCAAAGCAGCAGGCCAGCACATGGTCAGTACAGATCAGATGATACACTATCACTTACATGAGGCAAGTGATCAGAGTAGAGAGTCCTAAAGGTCACTGACCAGACTGTTAATGGCTTTCTCTGCAGTAGTGAATACATATCAATTATCCATGAGCTAAACTAGGAAGTGAGCACAATGAGGATTGGCCAGTATAGTTTCAGCTGTATTTCCTGAGATTCAGACTCCTGACTCATAACACACACACATGCATACAAAGGTGTGTAGTTTGCTATTTTTTACTTACCACCTCTGAATTTTGTTCATTTAGTACTAGACAGTCAAATGTGGTATAATACATGCCAAGTGGCCATCACTGAGGCATAGCAGGAAAAGAACATTAGTAAGTGGGTGTAAACTGAGGAACAGTGTAGTTATGCTAATTTATACTTTCCTGCTATTATTTATTCTGTTTCATCTCTCTCTTCCACAATACTTTAGCTCACATCTACTTTTAGCCTACTGCTGGTTGTTTTTCTTCCTATATTCCTCCTTTCTGTAGTTCAGTAGATAAGGCACAATCTACATAGGTTGCTCCAAAAGTAATGCCTCCTATTTATTTGCATGGAAACTATGACAGATAAAAAGAGCAGAATAACACTATTTGATAAAGCAAATTATCATCTACAAAACAGTGCTTTTCAACATAGTCACAACCACTACCAATGCATTTTCACCAGCAGTGAACAAGAGCCTGCATGTCACGCTTGTAAAAATCTGTACCAGCAGAGGTGACCCACTGTCGCTGTTACCACCACTGAAACACACCACCCACCACCTCACTGTGCTCACATCCACTGTTTGGTCTCCATCAACATTCAGCAAGCATCACCGAATGTCAATGGGTGCCATTTTTCCCCATGGAGGAATTGAGTGACACACCTTTGCTTCATACCCGCTTCCATGCCAGACACCATTTTGCCAGCCTGCCCCTCTGCTGCCATCTGCCACATGGCAACAAAATGTAACACAGCGTTGATGGGAAGGTTCAACCTCTACTGCCATACCACCACCATCTGCCTCTGATATTGTGGGCCAACATATTAAAATAGGAGGCATTACTTTCAAAACAGCTTTGGAAGCCAGAACAGATATGTTTTATCTGTTTAGTTTCTTCTGTGAATGGTCTTCCACTGAAATTCCTACATGTGCAACTCATCCTCCTGGATAGTAACTGACAGACTTCAATCAGGGTTACAGAGCTTATGTGGGCAGGCATACACTATATGACATGCTGGGTTTTCTCTCCTTCCACACCCATCTCTCCTTGAGAATCGACCAGTAAGTACTACAAGAGTTCACTGAGACACAAGTTGAGTTTGGGACACAGTACATGTGTGTCTGAGACACAGGCAGTATGCAAAACATGCAATCCGTTGAGAATGTGGTTGGACTGGTTATCCTGGGCCTGTCTAGACCCTGCCAATACACACTATACACAAGCTATATCCAAGGAACATGCTTCTTGATTAAGCAGTTTTTATCATGCAGCCCTGCTGACGTTATCCAGGATGTTTTGCCTGCTTCAGAGCCTATTTCGTCCACCTGTGCCATCTTTCTTCCCCTGCTTATATCATCCAGGAAATATGCCCCCTTGCTATAGCAGAATTCCTAATCAGTTTCAGCATCAAATCGGAGGCAAAGGTAATTTTGATTTCCTTATACCAGAGCTTCCTTGTTAACGATTTCTGAAGAGAGAAGTCTCACAGATGTGCCTGATAACATTTTCCTCTTTCCTTCTAATCATCTTCTATACCTACCTGAAAACAAACAAACAAACAAACAAACACAGCTTGGAGAGCTGTTAGAGGGCTTGAGAAGAGCATATTTGGGGGCTAGGGGAACAGGAGTTGAAGGGTCATGATGCAATTTAAGTAAAGCAAGAAGACATTCAAGTGGGAAGCTATAATTAGTGAAAAGCAGTAAAAGAAGTGCATGATAATGTCTAGGTCCCAGAGACTCTACCACAGCATCAGGTGGAGAGGAGGCAGGAAAAGGAAAAGGAGAGGTTGGCAGATCATCCAAATGACCATAAATTGCCATATATTCCTAAGTTTGAATTTTCAATAAGGTTTTTTTGAACCAACTCTAACACTGCTAATATAATAATGCTCTGGAGCCTTTCCAGAATGGATACAGCATTCCACCCAGCCCAGACTCCATGTCCTCATTACCAATGATGCAGTGAACAAATGGTTCTGAAGTCCTGATCACACCTAGTGTAGTCACTGGGCATTTGGTCACTCCCTTCAGAGGAACTGCAGTTTTCCATGTCTCTCATAAACAGAGCCACTACCTATCACCATTTTCTTAGGTAATATCTGAAGGTGAACAGCAAAGGGTTAAAAAACACCCTGCTCTTTTGATATGCAAAAAAGGAGGAAGAGAAATTACACTGCTCCTATTTAAAATGAAGCTTAATGCTGAACACTAACTGAACTTGAAAGTCATTAACAAAGCCAACATGCTGTGACAATTTGGATTAAGGATGTTCTAATAAAGAGCAAGATTTTCAGTGTCTCTTTAGAACAGACACAGAGGAGTCATACACTGTGGAGACCAAGGCAGAACTGAAGCGTGTAGGGAAATGGAAAAACTTCCAACAACAGTTGTGCACTAGCAAAAAGACGGCAAGAAGTGTTGTGGATTACCTGCAGAGATATAATGTATGCGAATTACAAAGTTTTCTTAACTACCAGCTAATCAGATGCACGTCTATAGTATAGAATAGAATTTGCTTTATAATGAATTTCTGTTCTTCCCTCTCTAGCTGACTGAAATGGCTAGTCCTAGTGAGAAATGAGAGTCTCTAGAGAGTGGGAAAATCAAAATAAAATGCAAAATAAACAGAGCTTGTTTAGAAAAAGAACTTGATCTTGGTTTTGGATACAAATTGAAATAATTCCATCATTTTGAAAGAACACAGCTTTCCTTTACATGTCTTGCCCGAGGCCAGACAGCACAGTCTGTTTTACAGGGCTCGTGACTGCCCAAGCCTTATTAATCAGAGCTGCGATCATCAAATCGTAACCCTCTGATCTTTGGGTCACATGTCTTTTTGGGGCATATTTTATTATTCATATATACCCCAAAGCCAAATCTGGCCCCCATTTACTCCTTCAGTTTGAGAGCCACAAGCTTTCCTGGCCTCCTGGAGGCCAGAAGGAAGAGTGGAAGGGCATCAAACTCTATCAAGGAAAGGAAAAAACTGCAATAGCTGCTTTTCTCCAGAGGATCCATATTGCAAGAAAGGACAGGCTGATTAATATTGCATGGTCAACAGTCCACTTACCTTGGCAATATCGTACATGACAGAGATTTTAAATTCCCAGTCCATGAATGTGCCATCAGGGTAGGAGATTTTATCATTTAAAACATCCTGTAAAGGGAAAAAAAATATATGATTCTAATCTGCTTCAGGGAAAAAGCTGAAGCTGAGATCTGAGTATTATGTAGCCTTTCAACCAGGGACTGAATAAGGCAGACTTGCATATTAGGAATACATGCACTAAAGCACGAGTTGACTCAGAAGACTGAGAATATTGCATATATTTTAGGTTTACAGAGAACTAGAAAAGTGAGGACTCCAGAAAAGAAGGGTTTTGTGTAATTAAAGTAAATTGTGAATTTGCTCTTAAAGCCAAGGTAAGTCTAATCAAGCTGTGACAGAAATTAGTAAGATGTATAAGAGGAAAGGACTGTATGTGTTTTGTGCTCAATCCAGTTCCTTCTAACTAACTCATGGCCTTATAAATTCAAAGTAGAGTGATCTTTTAACATAAAGGGACAGTGATTTACAGTTCCAACCACAATGATTTCCATTGCTAAAAGTAAGCTTCCATGAGTTTACAAGAAAATAACTGGAGATAGACTTGTTATTTTGCTGCCTTACTGTGAGTTTGTTCAGAGCCCACTGCTACTGATGGGAGTCTTTGTATGGTCTAAGAAGAAAAGACCACTAGTGCTTGCAGAAAATCTGACACCACTATGATTAGCTCTGAAATTATATTGGTAGTAATAAACTCTAAATCTTTCCTTCCTCTTGCCAGGTAACAATTTACTGTTTCCTTTTATAAACAGAAGGGCTTACAGCACAGGATTTACTATATTCCAGTCTTAAACTGTTTGCCCCTTATTAATATTATATTATTTTCTGTGGGGCCACTGCAGGAGCTGCAAGAGCATCAGAAGAGACAACAGCTACATCCTGGAAAATAAAGAAAACATTACATACTATATGCTCCATGTAAAGAAAATAATAGATTCTGGCTGTTGTTGTTGCCTGGGTGGAGCTCTTGCCTGTATTCCCTTGCTCACACCTCACTGCATCCTCTGGCTACTGAGAACCACCAATCTGATGGCAGCCACGGGTGGGAAGTTTGGGGAGAGGTGAGCAAGGGGGAAGGAATTCAACATCAGAAACTTGCCACCACTTGCTTGGTGCAGTGCTGCAGCATGAGGGCCATGCAGAGCAGGAGATCTGTTTTCTTACTATGATAATTTGGGGAAGGGAAACTGAAAAATTCTTTACCCGCAGGGAACCTCTTTCGCAGTACTCAATCACTGCAAAGATCATGGTGTCCATCTTCACTGTGCCATAGAACTTGGTCAGGTTGTAATAATCAATCTGCAGGAGCTAGAACAGCAATATTACATCTATTTTTAAAAGCAATTGTTGTTAGTATAGAAACACAGGTCAGTGATGCTTGTGTGGCTTTTTATCTCAGGCTCTGATAAGACAGGAGTTCCCTTTGAACCAGTGTGGATTAAGGCACAGAGTGAAGTACTTGAAGGCATTTGTCATTCCAGAGCCTTCTGGATTAGGGAGTGAAAACTGGATGCTGCTGGATACTGCAAGATCATTCCAGAGATGACTACAATCTCTATTATTGCTTCTCTAGTCAAACCTCACAGCTAATAAAAATAGCCATTATGAGAGACAGAATGTTGTTAATCAATCAGCAAATGAGCAGGTAATAAAATTGTAATGATGCTGCATGATATTATGGACTTTGTCCATATATATATGGACAATTGTAGTTTACTTCAAAATATTTTTAGAGATTAGTGAATTCACAGTATAGCTGTGTTGTGTAAAAAGGAAAACTTGTCATTCAGAATAATGCAGTATTGTAGCCAAGTTCATCCCTAATGTAATCCCTATCAGTATGCACAAGTCAGCACAGAGTTACTTATATTGAAAGATCTGCATTTGGCATTCAGTAATGAGATTTAACTACAATATTCCACTACTAATGAATTAGCACAACATGAGCAGAGTGCATAGTCTCTTAGCACTGGCTATAAAAATGTATTTAGCAGGGCCTTATGACAATGTGTGAATTACTTCATTTAGCTCAGTTTCACTGGCTCCAGCTGATGATGTGATTACACATGCAAAGACAGAGGTCATCAAGCAATATGCTTTGATGAACACATCACCTGTCCACCTCACAAACATGCATAAGCATATATATGGCTGATGAAGCTGACAATGGAGGGCAATGACTTCACTCATTGGTTTCATCCCACCCTGCTGAGTCCAGTTGCTACATACAATAATTACCTTGTTCAGTTCTATTTTTTGCTTCTCTGTGAAATTACCATCATTGTTTTTGAGATCCTTCAGAATCACCACCTGAATTAAAAATACCAGTGGAAAGAAATTGTAGTGATTAATTCTTCTCTTCCAAGAAATGTTAGACAAATATCTCAGAAACACCTGCCTATTGCTTTGCTGTCTCAGTTAGTCAACTAAGTAAGCAATGGAGTTACGTTTCCCTCAAAGGATTTACCACATAGAAAGGAACAGCATTCAAGGCCAGGCTGGGTATGGCTCTGGGCAGCCTGGTCTAGTGGTCGGCGACCCTGCCCACAGCAAGGGGTTTGAACCTAGATGATCTTTGAGGTCCTTTTCAACCGAGGCCATTCTATGATTCTATGACGCAGACTGTACCTCAACATGAACATACCTCAGTCAGGCAGAGAGAGAGCTCAACTGAGTATATGCGAAATGCACAGAAATGGCCTGTTCTCCATTGATACCTTAATCTCCGTGGTATCGAACTGTATGTATTTGACTTCTGTGCTTTCTGTTTCCACTTCTGTGCTTTTGAACTAGGCCAGGGTTCATGGTGTCTAATGTTTTGCCTTCTGGCAGTAAGCAAAGTGCAAAGCACCCGATATGGCACATTCCTTGCATGAACCCAAGCCATTTTGCAAGGTCAGAGGGAGGCAGAGCTGCTTCCTGAACTCCAGAGAGGAGGAATGTCTCACACAGAGCTCTCCTGAGCAGAGGAAGAAGCATGGACTCTCAGTTTACCTTCTTGTCATATTTGCCCTGGCGCAGTCTCTGGGTGGTGTCACGTCTCTTATCTTCATCAATCTAAGAACAAAGAAGGATCATTAACTTGCAATTATCACCTACTCTCCACTCAGGCTCAGAGAGGGAAGTGTTGCCAGTGTGTGCCACACAGAGAAGCACAGGTCTCTCTCTGGGGAGTGCCATCACATGCCACAGGAGGTGTGGGGCAGCCAGGCCACTTCCACAGCTGCCATGGCCTCCACTTGCTGCTCCGGTGCTCCTGGGAGTTGAAGGAGTGGAACAAAGCACAGAGAAACCATCTATGGTGTGGAAGAGACTGGCAATCAGCCCTCAGCCTCTTTCCCCTTCATAAAACAAGCATAACTGTTGGGAAACCAATTCTATTAGGGAGTGGTAAAAGGGGAATAATCAGTATAGCAAGTGAGAGTTAAAAAATAAGCCACAATAATGTTAACAGATCCCATTCCTACCACAGCTATAGCCTGTGTTTTAGTCAGAGAAGGCCAGTCCCAGCATTGATGGTCCTCAGAAGACAAAATCCAAGATCCATCTTTGGGTATCATGTTTCTCTTACCTTCAAACTGACATGGTTTGTGTCGCTGGTCTCCAGAGGCAAGATCTTCTCAGGCGATATATGGGACCATTTCTTCCGCCGACGCTCATTATCTCTCCTGTACTTCCTGCAAAACAAGCAAACTTCAGGATATCCTCCCAGAGAACTGAAACTCATGACAGAAGATTAGGACAGGGAAGCTTTGGGGTGATGCAAGGATGGAGTGTCAGGTTGACAAGGCTTGAGCACAAGCCCCGTGTCTCTCATAGTCTTCCAGTTTGAGGCTGCTCTTATTCCATAACTTTGGGAAAGAATAAATGCTGTCTCAGTTCCATAGATGCAGTAGAAGAATAGAAAAGATTTAACATAACAGCTGCTGGGCCATTGCCAGAGATTCAGTAGAGGTCAGAACAATTTAAAGTACAAAGGGCTTTCTTTATTTTATATGGTTTTCTCCTGTATGTTATTGAATGTACTCTAAAGGGAGGTGCCTCAAACAACTACTAGCCAAATGAAGTCCTGGCATCAACACTGGGTATTAAGAACAGATGTGAGTACAGTGCCAGGAGAGGAGGCAACAATAGTGTTGAGATAAAACCCCTTTTTGTGGATATCTCTTATATTCTGCATATTTTGGAAGAGCCCTTGGAAGTGGAAAAAGGAAACTCCTGTCTCTCTTGCAGAACTTCAGAGCAAACACAATCTTATTTTATAGAAAAGCTGCAATTAGATCTGTACTCATCAAATCTGTTTACCCATGCAAGTACTTCCTCTATTTAAAAGGAAGGAAGGAAGGAAGGGAGGAAGGGAAAGCACAAGATTTAAGAATGTCCGGAAAGACAGTGTGTTGGGAATCCCAACACATGATGGACTGCTGGCAAGTGCTCCAAATGGGAGAAATGATTGTATTGACTAATAACAAAATATTCCCTTTTCTGACTCATTTTAACTTATACATGTATAAGGGGGTACTGATAATTGCTGTAAGAATGATGTTTCTCAATTCAATCTCGAAAACTGTTGTCATTACCTCACCAGAATGTGCTGCAATTCCAGCTGTTACCAGGTAGTGATTAAGGACACATCGAATTGAACTAAAAATCTACGGAGTCTAATATTTAGTTATGTGTTTTTTAGGGCCTTGCTGTTTTCCTCAGCACTCAGAACTATAAAGGAAGGTGTGTAGTTCTGACTATGAAGCATCCTAGAAATCTGGGAGGTAAACAGGGACTAATGAGGCATTTTCTTCATTTTCATAACTGACTGTTTCTTACTACCTTGTTGGGGGACAATCTGCTGCAGCACTTCTAGTTGAGATGGTTGCTATTATTTCTATACTTAAAAGTTAAGTTCTCTAGAAGAAAACATGAAGAAATTGTTCTAAAATATTCTCAGAAACTTCTGTATTTGATGGTTGGGGATATTACAATGATATGTATACAGTAAGAACCTAAAAATATGAACAGAATGTTTAGATTTTATACATCTGCAAATATGGAAGAGTACAGAACCTATATAACATGCTCAAACTGTCTCTAGACAAACTTTTGTCAATTTTCATGACCCTATACTAACAACTTTACTTATCTGTTTATATGTTAGTGCTTATGTGGGAATAGTCAGCTCTTCCATTTCTTGAGCACAACTGCCTGTGTAAGAGTTGTATACCTTCATCTTTGAGTTTTCATCATGAAAAGCTTTAGTCCACAAGGCAGATTGGTCCACTTAAAATAAGAGAACCTGAGCAGCATCTGTTTCTAATCAGGTTTTCTTAAGACCTGATTTTCTCACTTTGTCTGAAGTTCTCTGCTATGTAACTAAGAGGAGTCCTGAGCTACCAAAACCAGATGCAAAATTAAGACAATTTCTTTAAATATGAAAGAAAGCCATATAATTTGGAAATGTACTGAAATTTCTTCCAGCAAAGGGAGATTCAATTGGTTTCTATTTCTG
Source organism: Pavo muticus (assembly GCA_016647715.1). Classification (NCBI taxonomy): domain Eukaryota; kingdom Metazoa; phylum Chordata; class Aves; order Galliformes; family Phasianidae; genus Pavo; species Pavo muticus. The sequence continues at coordinate 3,696,888 of JACDJE010000012.1, forward strand.
CATTTTCACAATTCTGCATCACAATTAAGATGATCTATGTTATATTTAAGAAATTACATCTTAGAAAAATCTGTAACTGAGGTGTTGGACTGAGTCAGAAGAATTGAGAGACAGAATGGCTGCATGAAATGAAAACATTAGAACCTTATCGAGTTTTGATTCCCGCAAGACAGAGAAGTCCTTCTGAATTGAACTGTTGTATTACCAAGAGGTCAAAGAAACATAAAGGAACCCCAAGTGGGCTAATGATTGACAGTAAGTGGAGAAAGTCTGAAGAGTGGTAGACCTGAGATTCTGTGTTGAGCAGGAATCAGAGCTTTTGCAGATGCAGAAACTTTGAGCCTTATTCTATCTTCTCCCTTGATTATTAACCTTACATAACAATGCTACAGTGCAAAGCTGGCATATGCTAAACAGTTCACATAGAGGGCAGCTACCCAGGTATGTAAGGAAAGGTCATGAATAGCTCTTCAAGGAGACATAAAAGGCACTGCCCTAGGAGGAAAATTCTTCTAGGATAAACAGAGGGACAAAGGGAGTGGTACCTCAGGACAAGCAAAGAGATGATCAGAACCAGAATCACAATTCCCCCGAGTGTGAAGACAGCAATAGTCAGTATGTGTGGGCCTGCAGAAAGGAAAAAAAATAGAAAGTAAACAACTTGATGAAAGACACTGAAAAACAATATTCTATTTAAGAAACTACCTTCACCCACATGTGCAAGTCACAGTAGCGAAGCAGGGATATTCTTTGGTCACATTCCAATTGAGAGGCTTTGCTAAAGCTCCGCTCTCCCTGGAGATGACATGTGCCTGCTCCCTTTCAGAACGGGATGAAGCATGGCCCTGAAAAGTGCTCTTATGTCTCCACCTGAGGCATGGGCACTCTGTAGGCACAGCCAGGTGGGAGGTAAATTCAATAGCACTAACTCTTACATCTCAGCTCAGAGCTTCCAAGTGTTTCTCCTTTAAAAAGAAACTAAGATAGTTCTGGAATAAAAATAACTGTATCTTGGTAACCACATTCTAAAAAATGAAGCAGACAAATAAGTTCATAAGAATAGAAGTGGCAGCAAACCCTGGATACAACAGTCTATGTGGTGGGGTTGTTCATGCATTAAGTGGTTGGCCATATAGGAAAACCATGGAAAGTAAATTAAGAATAACAAAAATAATAAAAAATTAGTAAAAATAACATCACAAAGCAAGAAGACATACACTAGCTACCTCCAAAATCAGGCACTTACTAAGCACGGATTTTAAACACACTACTCTAAATGTTTGCATCCAACATGGAACTCTATTTAGGAACTCCTTTGCATTTTGGACCCAGCTTTCTAGCTTTGATTTTGTTCTGTGTATCACATCTCCCTGCATTCTGTGCACTCGTGCCAGCTTCTGTCTTAGGGTCTCCAAGTAGCTGTAAATGTTAGTCTCTGATTCTTCATTGAAAACTATCTGTACTAACATTTCCCTTACCAGGGAAGGATATTATCAACTCCTCATAATGACATACGCACGGGATTTTGAAAGCAATTTCCTAAGAATTCTCTAAAACCTCAGCTTTATAAGCAGTGGTTTATCATCAGGTTGAAGTTTCCCATGGAAGGCCGGTTGAACTGCATTTTCCTGTTCATGAGACTCTGCTTCCACCTCCTGGATGCTGGTATTACAACACACAGAAGGACCGCATCCAGAATCGCACTGGAGAAATGTGTATTTTTACAAATGGGAAAACAAAATAATCAAGTGCCTGTGAGAGGTAGTTTTCCTTTGTTTTTGTGTAGCTTGGCCATGAAGTCCAGCCTTCATTATGTACTCAAGGTTAAGATACCACTTCATAGACACAAAGTTTCTGCAATTCCCAAACATTTTTCTTTTGCTCTTGTGCAGCCACTTCAAATAAGGACATCTTCAAGGGAAAGTATTGAAGATAATGAGGTCCTCTGATAACATAACGCACGTGGGGCTTGAGGGGTGGATGAGAATGGGACCGGAGCAGCACTGCGAAGGCTGGGGCCAGACAGCACAGCACAGGGAGCTGGTGCAGGGTTGACACATGCCCTGTTTTACTTTACTGAAGAATAAAAGCGTCCACTTTACTGTGAATGACTTTTAGTTTGCAGATTGTGCTTGCTCCTCCAGCTATCAGTTTGCATTATAAACATTCCCTAATGGAGGTCAACAGCACAGCAAACTAATGGAGCCTTAGATTATAACTCTGGCACCTTTGGACACTCGCTCACCAGTGGGAATGACTCAGGTGAACACCAACCAACTCACAGCGCACTAACCCTTGCAACCACTGGCACAGCAGGAATTTTTATCTTGCATATCATACCCTGAAAAATATGCTTTCCCGTTGCCAATTGCCATGTAGCAAATGGCAAAACACCACCTGCTGGCTCTGACCAGCAGGGATGTACTCTGCCACGCAGAATAACACAGAGAGTTAATCATTTTATCCAGGAGTCACCAAAAACTCAAAGGCAGGTGGTGGTTTCTGGGATGTCAGGTTCAATGTTTGGTCAGAGATAGAGCTGGATATCAGGTGTGAGGGCTTTGTAAACTCTCTTGGAAGAAGAGGTACGTTTAATGGTTATCTCACCAGTGCTTGGAATATCACTAGGCAGCCTGTGGCTCTTCCAGATGAAATCCGGACTGGTAGATACCACATACGTCTCGTTCTCCTGAGTGTTGAAATACATAAGAACTCTGTACTGTGGCTGTAGGAGAAAAGAAATGCAGTCAGCAGCAGTTCTGCCTCTTTTTTTTTTTTTTTTTTTTGTCCCTTGTTTCTAACTAGCCTTAAAAATGTACAGCTCAAACTTCAACAGAGTAATTCTTGCTCTTTCTGCCACACCGGTGTGTTCTCTTCAGCTTAGCCATATGTTTGGCTGCCATATTCTTCCTTACTCCTCCCCGCTCCCTAAAAATAAATGTATCAGAGTCACTAGCTGTACTTCACTTGGTGAACCACTGGATGACATCAATCCTGCCCATCTCCAGCACACCTCTTATGACCCCCTCCCAGCATGCCCAGTATGACTTGACATGCCACCACTTCAGGTTATTTACACTTTTCTTATGTGATAGTGCATGGCATTTTGTTTCTCCTTTCATATACAAGGCCAAGCAGTTGCTTCCTGGACATACATACATCACTTGCAGACTGTGTCGTGTACAGTAGGGTCAAATTGTTATCAATATCTCCGAATGCATCTAGAGTCACAGGACCCTGTGCACCTGTGGACACACAGAATTAGTCAGACGGCTTGTATTATCCAAGAAATAAATGTGTCAGGAATGATGGGACAAATAAAAGGATTTCTGTTGCTCAGGATCTTTTTCTTCTTCATCTACGTGCTAGAGCACTTATCAGTTTAGCATGGCACTGCTTCTCCCTTCACAGTGTGCCACATTTTCTCTACAAAACCCAGTTAAAGGTGTTGAACTAACTGCACAGAAAAGGAAAGTCTCCCTCTAGCCATAGAAAAGATATATATGTCAGGTTTCTTCAGCACACCAAGAATGGCAGAGTAAACTCCCCTGAAGGGATCATTTTAGAGGTGAGAAGGGAAATTGCCCATTTCCCTCTGCAGTTTGAGTCTGTCAGCAAGAGAGGAAATGTGGAGGTACTTTCATTCCTCTAACTCTTTTGATAGCTATGTGCTTGACTCTAACAACATTATTTTAACCAAGTTCTTTTTCCCTTTAACCTCTTGACTCCTAATATCAGCAGATGTGTGCACTGAGAAATTGCCTATGGAGAACATTCCAAGGATTTTAGAGTGGAACCTTCTACATCCCTCAGCACTGGCTTGACTTTGTTCTCATGAGGCCAGGCACTTCAACATGAGCAAGTGTTGCCAATATCCACCACTCTTGAAAATCTCACCACCATTTTTTCCTTTCTTTTTGTTCAGGAAAGTCTCTTTGATCAGTTTCAGATTGCTCTTTTGCTGTGGTTGCTAATGATTTCTTTTATTTTTCCTAAAGTTCAGCATCATTATTTTTGTTTGCGAATGACCTTTTTCCTTTTCACCTTAAAAATCGGTGTTAATTTTTTCACAGTTCACCTTCTACATATCAAAATATTATTATTTGAACTCTCTACTCAGCCAGCACCTACACAAGGAAGAATGAAGGTGATTCAATACCTTTCACTTTTAGGAGTTTTTTTAAAAAAGAAACCTATAACTAATATGCAAGATTAATTTGAGACAAGGAAAAAAAAGTCTGTGAAGCTTATCTTTCAAACCAAATGAAACCAAAGAGATGACTTCAACAATGTAAAAAAGGATGCAGACTACAGGAGGAATTCATAGAATCGCAGACTCACAGAATGGCTTAGGATGGAGAGGACCTTAAAGATCATCTCATTACAACCCCCTGCTGTGGCCAGGGCTGCCACCCACCAGCTCATGCTGCCCAGGGACCCATCCAACCTGGCCTTGAATGCTTCCAGGGATGACGTACCCTCAGCTTCTCTGGGCAGCTGTGCCAGTGCCTCACTGAATTCTGAGTAAAGAATTTCTTCCTAATATCTAACCTAAATTTCCCTTCTTTTATCTTAAATCAATTCCCCCGTGTCCTATCACTATCAGACCATATAAAAAATAGGTCCCCCCGATGTTTCTAAGTTCCCCTCAAGTACTGGAAGGCCACAATGAGGTCTCCCTGGAGAGACCTCCAAGCTAACCAAGCCCAGCTCCCTCAGTCTTTCTTCATAGGAGAGATGCTCCAGCCCTTTGATCATCTTTGTGGCCTCCTCTGGACACATTCCATCAGCTCCAGATCCCTCCTGTACTGGGAGCCCTAGGTTTGGACACAGTACTCCAGATGGGGCCTCACAAGGGCAGAGTGGAGGGAGATAATCCTCTCCCTTGCCTTACTGGGCACACTTCTTTTGATGCAGCCCAGGAATTAGCATAAGCAAACTTTTTTTTGCTGAGATGCTATGGTTAAAACAAAGATAAGCACAAAGTCTGTTAGGCCATATCAGGAAACTCTGGGAAACTTCTAGCCGTGTTTTCTGAGACAATAAATACAGAGGTGAGACAATAAATACAGAGCTTTGAGTAGTTGCTTCGGTACAGATCTCTGATGTGAAGTGACAGATGGGACTTTGCGCTCAGGCAGATACTGTTGTGATTTTGTTGTGTATGTGCTGTCTCTGTCTTTTCCTAACGATCAATTTCTGTGATTTTTAAGTACAAAAGTCCATTGGTACCAGACAACCTGTAAGAGGAAGAAGAACACTGACTATGGAGAGCCATTGTGTTGCCAGCTGGCTTATGCTCTCAGCAGAGGCACCCAGGCCTACAGTGCCTTTGTAAACTAAGAACAGTTTGAAACTAATTGATTAAAGCTTTGCTAAGTGGACTTCAGAGATGTTTTGAACATTAACCATATTTCATAAGCATTCCTCTCAAGCCAAAACTAGATCTCTGGTACAAATCTTAGAAAAGACATTGCCACAGTTTAACAACCCATGGAGAACCGAAAATGAAACCTGAATGCCAGGTTGTCTCTAGAGGAAGCATAGACTCTGAAACCCTTCACTCTTCTAGCACCTTTTTCATTCTCTGAAAAGTCTCCTTACAGAGAGTTCAGCTTTTTTTCAAAGTAATGGCACGAGCTTCAGGGCCTCATCCCTGTCCTCCAACTCTGCTGCCCAGGAAGCTCTCTCTTCCCTCCTCCCATCCCTCCTTTGTCAGCAGTATTCTTTAAATACAACTCTGATCTTCTCTAGAGATTACAAAAATGTTTATTAGGCTGGGCTGCTACTATTTCTGAATTTTGAACCTGAACATAAATTTATCTCACCCAGAATCTTGTTGCAAACAAAGGATAACCAAAGATGCTTATGTAGCACTGAGGGACATGCTTAGTGAGCATGGTGGGGATGGGCTGATGGTTGGACTAGATGACCTTAGAGGCCTTCTTCAACCTTAATGAGTCTAAGATTCTGTGATTCTATGAAAAGGCTATGAACCAGAAAGGAATCTGCTCCTCAAACAGGCTGTTGCTAATTGCGGTGGCACTGAGGTGATTCTGCACGACTGCTATGTAGTGCTTTTGTTAATACTGAAGATAACATACGTGATAAAAAAGATTAAAAAGTTTAAAAAAATTACAGTAGTAATAAAACTCACTGAAATGCTTGGACTTTTTTTAGTGTAGAAGGGACTTATCCTAAGAGTACTTTAAAACGGAATCTCTTTCCCCTCTTCAGTTCAGTTCAGTGAACCCTGCTCAGGACCAAACATTTTTACCTTCAAAAGTGATATTTCGGAATTCATTGATGAAACTGAGAGGTAACACAGGGCTTTGGGAGAAGATAAATTTCTTCAGAATATGTCCAAACAGCAAAACTGCATTATAATAGCCAATAACGAAGTCATCTTCCAGCTAGAAGAGGAGGAAAAAAAAGGCAATTTGAGAGTTCGTAATTCTGCTTTAAAGCTACAGTAACTCTGGTAATCTGGGTAGGCAAAATTTCCAGCATGGAAGGCCAGCATCTGAGTGCTGAGTGATTACATGGGCAATGCTACATCGGCGCTCTCTCTTGGAAGTGTAAAGTTGTAAACAATATGTTTTTGGTGTCTTAAGACAGGAAAGTAGGGAAAAACTTATGAGAGGCCCAAGTATTGGCATGCTGATTCTGGAGCAAACAATTCAAGAAATCCTACATTGTGGGTTCTAAACAGGTGTACTCAGTGGGACACTAAGCTCTTGGCTTTGGATTAGACTCTCAGTACAGATAATCTGGTGTGGTGCCAACAAGTCTGGGCTTCCAGATGGCCACAGCTCAAGGGCAAGAAGCTGTGCCAAAATTCCCAGCTGCCTGCCACAGAGCTGGCACCCAAAAAAGGTTGAACCCAGGCTGAGGGATCTGGAAACTCAGTAACACCAGCCAAAAGCTGGAGAGCTGGAGCTCAAAGCCAAAAATCCTGGGAGGAACTCTCTTGTAGAGTCTGGTTCCTGGGCAGACTGTAGGAGTATCAGTATCAGTGAGCAGATACAGGGTTTGCATAGTTTCAGCTTTCCAGGAAATTTAAGAAGACATGTATGCATTTCCTACAGAAAAAGAAAAAAAAAAAGGCCTTTTCTTTGAAAATTAGAAAAACTGGAACATCTCTGATGGTCAGAAGCAGCAGTGGTTGTGATTGCCACCACTTACGCATATCTGCACACAGAAGTCTTATCTTTCCATGCTTGCATCCCCATTACACCTATAGATCTTCCTTCATTGATGTTTTGCAACTACACTGAAAACGTAAGATTGTCAGTCAATCAGAAGTGGAGTCAGAAAGCCTTGATCTACGAGTCTCCCCCCAGTCCCATGGACATGATACTTGTGGAATAAAAGAAAAGGTTGAGTTGAACTTCACAAAGCAGGAATATGAGATCGTGGATGTTTGCCTTACAACACTGCATTTTTACATCATTACAGCAGAACAAAATGTCATCCTGCATTAATGTAAGAAAACGTTGACATAAAAACACGACAGGGCATGATTATCACTCTGTTTTCAGTTTCCATTTCCTAGTGCAGGAACATGTATGAGCTGAATGTGATGATCAGATATAAAACAGCATGGTTACCAGGCTGATGTCAGCAGTCCTTGTGCTGAAGTCATTATTAGCTGGTGGTAGAGTCAGGACAAGTACATTCTGCATGTAACGGGCTGAGGTAGTATTCCTGAAGTATGTGTTCCTGCAAAGCAAAGTGAAAAACCTCATGAAGAGTCAGCAACAGGGACAGCAGTAACAGAGCATGCTCCCCTCCCCAGTGGAGCTGTTACTTCACAGGTTAAAACAGTAGTTATATAAATAAAAATTCATCATACAAAACCCTTTATGCTGATCATTCCCTCATGCCAGCTTTTGTGCTTAACTATATTAAAAGGTAATATAAAGAGATCTGGCAATCTGAAACATAGTGTTATTATTAACGTAACTGGTTTCTGTCCTATTGGTTTCTGTCCTATTTTCTCTTCTTCAAAGCAGGAATTTATATTTATTAAAATGGAGTATTTCCCTGGAATACATAGTACTGGAATCTGTCTTTTTTTTCATGTTGTTGTGCACATTTCTGGCATCTTTAGCTCTCTTTTACATGTTCCTCTAATTCCGATATTTCCTGCTAGAATTAATAACAGCAGGAGTTGCCCTGAAAACATTTAATAGGAGGGCATCAACAATCAGAGAGGTCAGAGAGCATCCTACTGATTTATTTTTTTAATTCAGTGATCTGGGAAAATCAAAGAAAACTGTGTGAACTGAAAAGCATGCTAAAACAAGCGGGAACATTTGTAGCTTTCAGGCTTCTTTGGTTTCATCATCCTGACAGGCCATCTGGAAGAGCTTCCCAGACTGGCAAACACATATTGATTCATGTACCGCAGAGAAATTTAGCAATTGCTATAGCTAGACTGATTAAAAACTCATTTAGTAGGAACCTTCTCTTATTAGACATTTTTTATCATCCTTTTAAAGGCTTGTTTGTTTGTTTCACTAAGTACAGTATTAAGGGAGACCACAAGCTCCGCTCCTCAGACATCAGATGATATCCCAACTCTACAACCCTGCTCCTGCCTTTCTCTGAATCTTACAACTTTTCCATCACACTTTTAACCCCAGATAATTTCAAATTGCTTTTCATTCAGGCTTGAACTGAACTAACCAGATGGAAAGGAAACTTCATTAGACTCCACCAGACTGGATAATTCTACAGCATCCCCCTTCCCTTGAGGGAGGCTTAAACACTATGTGTGTCCTGGATGCAACAGGACTTAGAGCTGTAGAAAACTTAAACCCATCGCTTTGTCTGAGGGCCATGACACTTGTAGAAGCATAGACCTTGCCTTCTCCTACGGCTTAAGTTTAGATCTAACATAGTATCTGTATTTTGTTTCCGTTTTAAGATCAAAATGGTTTGAGATCAGCAGGACATGTAGATTTAAGGAGGGCAGCGTACAAGATGGTCTGAGGCAGCTGGGTGTACCAGAAGGACAAATATTTCAGGAGAGCAGTCCTGGGCATGGTTTTGGTCTAGATCAGCTAGCTTTCACCATGTGCCACGATTCACACACAAAACAAATTATATAAAGAGCAAGATGAGGAAAGAAACAATGGAAGACATTTTGTGATAAAGCATTTCTTCAACAAAACAGTTCCACACTGACTATCTCCATTATCTCTATCTTTCAGCAAAGTGCAGAGAAAATAGGAAAAGCAAAGGTGATACTTTACTTGAAGAGATCTATCAGGATGATAACAATGTCCTTATCCACTGTCTCCGTCCCTAGGTCTTGGCTGATGTCAGCTGGAGTGCCACACATGATGATCACTATAGATTGGGCAAAAACAGAGGTGAGAAGTACAGATAAGGAAAGGACATTTGCTTGCTCACTGGTGCCTGAGTGGCAGGCAGTGTAGCAGTGCTGGACTGAGGCACATTGCCTGTGTTATGCTGGGACTGTCTGCACAGGATATCTGAGAGATGGGGATATCTGAGGGAAAGTCAGCTGGTAGAAAGTGCCTCAATGACTATTCTATTTTATATTTGACTGCACCAGAGCACCACCATTATGTCACTCAAGTTAGCAGCAGCAGTTCTGATGCAATCCAGGCTACAGAACATGGAAGTTTATAAGTCATATGGAGTTCAGGTAATAGTTTAAGTGGTTTACTTATCACTCTTGTGCTCCCTTGGCCTGCTGATGCCAGATGCTTAGTTTTTGCAGAAAATGAGGTATTACTCATCTATTTTTCAGGTTTAGGTGGATCATTTCCAGAAGTGCCCTTTGATGGCACAAGTGAGGACCATCAGAGCTGCAAACACGGGAATGGTAGAGAAATAAGCATTCTTGTAATATCTAGGGCCTTGATTAGGAGGAGTTGTGATTCCTGGATTTCTGAATCTTTCACAAAACAGAGTACGTAGGAGGATAATAATCTAGATGGGAGAATTCATCCTAGAAGGCCTCTGGAACAAGGATATTCCCCCATATTTTATGGGGATAGGGAGAGGAATCTGAGAGGTTTGTGCCACCTTCTGTTTGCATCTGTGTGAAATGACGTCTGTGCTTCACTGTAGAAAGACCACTCCTAAAATGATTTCCATGAAAAAGTAACTTACCTGCAGAGAAGAGTGCACCCTCAGCCCCTCCTTACCATTGCTTTTCCGTTTGGGATTTTTCACAAGTTTTCTAAGCTGATCTTGTGTCCTCACAATGTCCTTGAACTTCAGCTTTTCAGAGAAATGTGTGACTCCAGCATCTAATGCATTCATGTACCTGGCAGAAGGGAGGGATAGAGTCAAAAAATGGCTAACTCCTCACATGTGCCTTGTGCACTTTCTCCTAAATAAATCAAAATGCTGGACAGACTGTCCACAGTACATGAGTGTTTGAAAAGCAGAATGGAGCATTTTTTTTCTGCACCAGTAACAGAGAAAATCAATACAGAGCATGAAAGAATTAGAACTGTTGAAAAGTCATCCAGGCGTATTTGAGCCTGGTCATACAAAGGATGGGCTTAGAGAATATAATCATGCAATAAACCTTAACAGATAAGAAAAAAATCAGGATTGTGGGGAAGTTAGAGTAAGTGAGACTAATGGGAAACAGTGCCGGGAAGCTCTGCTGTAGGAGGCCCCACTTGTAATCTTAGAAAGAGTATCTGAAGATTCAAAGGAGTAAATGAGAGCTGCAGAAAGATCTCAGATAAAAAATACACATACCCTGAGAGGAAAAGGAAAGGAAGGAAGGAGCAAAAAGAGTTATACTGAGTCACTTAAAGCTTGAAGAGGAAAAATGAGAATGGTAAGAAACAACCAAGTGAGTAAAAGCCAGATAAAAGATTAAGCAAAACCAGCCAACTCCTAAATCTTCTTGCCTAAACCTATTGAGAAGAGACATTCTATCTGAAGTAAAGTTAATGCAGAGGGAAAAGGAAAAGGATTTTCTTTGCTTTCAAACTTTTGTCTTAGCAACACTGAGATCCCTGTCCTATAATCTACGAAATATCTTTTGCTCCCCTCTGTTTTCAAGAGTTGAGTTGTTAATCATGAACTTACAGGATCATATGCTTAGTTGGAGACATAGCTTGCTGTTGCTAGCACTGTGAGTATTCATGTGCTTTTATACATACATGGGGAAAACAACTTTCCCATGTAGTACAATTTATGTGTTAGCAAAAACAGATTTTTAAAATTAGGCAATTGAAAAAATTCAAGATGACAGTTTCCATTAAAGCAGAATGAGGTGCAGCTTACAGCTATATTAGGATGAATAATGACAATCAAATGGGAAGAAACAGAAAATTAATTTTAAATTTTTTGTTAATTCAGCATTAAAGAAAAGGAGCTTTAACATTTCAGAAGTTATGAAGAAGGTCTGAAGCCAATAGATTTGTAAATTCTGCTTAAAATTTTCTAACATCCTCAGGATATGAACTGGAAATATAAATAATGGCTATCTGCTATTCTATATGAACATAGAAGCTATCCAAGAGATGGAACACTTCCCCTGTGAGGACAGGCTGAGAGAGCTGGAGCTGTTCATGCTGGAGAAGAGAAGGCTCTAGGGAGACCTGAGAGCAGCCTTTCAGTATCTAAGAGGGGCTGAAAGAAAGAAGAGGACAGACTCTTTAGCAGGATCTGCTGTGATAGGACAAGGGGAAATGGTTTCAAAATAAAAGAGGGAAGATTCAGATTGGATATAAGAAAAAAAGTTTACGATAAGTGTGGTGAGGCACTGGCACAGATTGCCCAGAGAGGTGGTGGATGCCCCATCCTTGGAGACATGCAAGGTCAGGCTGGAGGGGCTTCGAGCAGCTTGATCGAGCTGTGGGTGTCCCTGTTCATTGCAGGGGAGTTGGACCGGATGGCCTTTAAGGGTCCTTTCCAACTCAAACGATTCTACGATTCTATGATTCCACATTTATATAACATTGGTACGAGAAGCAAAAGAGGCAAGTATAGCATAGCTGATGTTTTTTGTTTTGGTTTTTTTTTAAATTAACCAGTATTTTGGAAAAAAAATAATTCAAAAGAGCATAGAGACGTTCACATGAACTGAAAGGCAAGAGTCAAAAAAGGAAGAGTAAGTATAAGTCAGTATATGAAAGCATCTACTTGACTGAAACAGCGTTTGATATCTGGAGAGGAGAAAATACAGCATTTTCAAGAAATATCATACCCTGATGCTTCAGGTCGCAATGTAAATACTGTCTCCTTTTCCTCAAAATGGGTGAGCCTATAGCTTCAACTATGCAAACACAGGGGGTAATGCTGAACAGAGAAAGATCCAGTTTGAACTTTGAAATGTTTTGGAGTAATAATTGTGCACTCAGATTGAATCAATTAATGTGTAGAGCTTGATAACATCCCTGACCTAAAAAGGCATTTATGGAGACTATGATGGAGGATACTCTTGTGTCACAATATTTACATCAAGAATGGAGTAAACAGGTATTTGCAGCAGGAACAACTTTTGTGCTATGCTGTACATAGAATCATAGAATCATAGAATCACAGAATCACAAGGTTGGAAAGGACCTACAAGATCATCAAGTCCAACCCTTCTCCCATCACCATTGCTACCACAAGCTACTAAACCATATCTCGTAGCTCCTCATCCAGACGCCTCTTGAACACTGCCAGGGACGGCGACTCCACCACCTCCCTGGGCAGCCATTCCAGTGCCTGAACACTCTCTGAGAGAAAAAGTTTTTCCTCATGTCTAACCTAAAACTCCTCTGGTACAACCATTTCAACAATGGCCATTTTGGCCATTTCCTCGGGTTCTGTTTGTTGCCAGGGAGAAGAGGCCAAACTCCTCCTCATCACAACCTCCCTTCAGGAAGTTGTAGAGAGCAATAAGGTCTCCTCCGAGCCTCCTCTTCTCCAGACTAAACAATCCCAGCTCCCAAGGAAGAGAAAAGGTTTGAAAATATTTAAATATAGACAGAGTGTAATATTCCAATATGCAGTACAGCTGAGGGGTGTAATTCTTCTTTTCTTTCTCTCACTCTTTAGTAGCAGTAGGGCGTCTCCCAGTATGCAGGGCACGTAGGACATGCCTGAGGATGGAGATGGAGCTTATTAGGTCAACAGCTGAGACAGAAGTGGATCTGGATCTTACCAGAGGCACTGCTCCGAGTTCTCATTCTTCTTGTAAATGTAGACAGATTCCCAAGTGCTAGTTTTGAATGGCTGCTGGATTTCATTCCAAAAATAATAGAAGAAGTCATTCACTTTCCTAGCTGGGGTCAGAAGACGGGTTAGGTTTTCTTTGTAGTCACAGGACAATCCAAAACTCCCTACAGAGATCAGAGGCAGGCTCAGTATTGTGTCAACTCTGAGGGGAGAGACAAGAGGACACGTCTGAATGGATTGCTGTAGCACCAAGGCCGCTGCTACATGATTTCTATCCCAGCTCCCCCTCCTTGCATCCTGTGTTAGTTTAACCTGAAACAGAAGGTTCCTAAAGAACACAAGCAAATTTCAAGGTATTGGCACTGCAGAGACAGTTTTTGAATGGATCTGGGTGTCTTCTTCCACTGGCTCCAATTCCCTGCGCAGCATAGACATTCCTCATCCAGTCTCTTTGGGTACGAAGCACCATTTCTGCCCAAGGACTATGGTGGGACTCCAGGGGCTCTCGTACCCATCCAGTTCTGCTGCTGGGTCATCATCAAGGACAAGATGTTATTCTCTGTCTCAGGAGCTGGTTTGTAAGCAGTGTTTGTTTTCAACAACCTACCCAACAGCTAGGAGATGATGGCATCTATATGCCATATTCTAGGGGCCAGGCTGGAAAAACAAATTACAAAAAGGGGGCATAGAAGTTACTTTAAGGAAAACTCCCCATTTATCGTGTCATCCGATTGACACAGTAAACTACATCCTTCTAACAGGTTTTCAAATCTTTTTTTGCCAACCTACATGTGGCAAGTTAATCTTTGGTGACTGCAGTCACACCTGTAGACTGGTCACAAAATGTATTTACAAGCTGCATGCTCAATATAAAGAAGCCCAACAGTCTTGGCAATGTTGTGATGTCAGTTTTGGATGAACAAAGGGATTTGGTCTCTTCTCTGACTTGCGATGAATGCTGGATGATTTTCTGCCCACCAATATAATTTTTAATGTGGTATGTATTCTATCTCTTTATTGCGATCGTGCTGGAGGGTGAGGGTTTTGTTGCCATCAAAACCATTTACTCCTACAAGTCAAAAGAAAAGTCATTCACTATATTTTAGGAGCTGAGCAACAACATCAGTCAGAGAGACCAAATAATGATATCCTCTGCTAGCAGCAGATTTGTAAAGCAATGATATTTTTTGTCCAGAGACTAAGAGTTGGATAAAAGTATTTCCCTAGATGCTGCAGATTATCAGACTAGACTAAAAGTATTTTCGTTCCCCTATTGTGAAGTATCTTTAGTTCGCATGCTTGGGTTTTTTATGACAGGGTATTATGCCTGCAAAAAAACATGCTCATCAGCACTGTTAGCATTATTATGACAAAATGTTATTTTCCAGGTTAAGTGCCACTTCACAAACTACAGGATTTAAAGCTGTCACAACTGAGACAGACATAGATGATGTCAAGGAGAGTGTTTCATAATGAAATGAACCTTCTTCTCTCTGACTTAAGGTGTTGTAAAGCGAATCACTTGTTCTGATTTGTAAATCTGTTGCACTGTGGGCAAATCCAGCTGCCTGATAGTATTCTTTGCATAAACTTCCACTACTCATACTTTTTACTGTATACTGTTCTAACTGCACCAGAGTATGAGAAAAAGACTTTGGCATCATTCTGGGCAGCTCTATATCAGCAGACAGAAAAACAAAGAAAGTTAGGAGTCACAATGAGTAAAATGGGGCACAATGAACAATATTTTATCGTGGTCTTGTACATAAGAATTTATTATTTTTATTCTTCTATAAATCAATCACATTCTTTCACTGGAAATATTGGACTAATTTCTGGTCATCCCATCTGAAGAAAAGTATAGAGCTGATAAAGCTTGAAGTAAAAGTACCCCAATCTTATCTGTATGTCTTAGTGAAACCACAAGGCTACCAAAGTTTAAAGAAGGGAGAATGATTCACATGGGTAATGGTATTAATTTGTACTCACGACTGATGTGTGTGTGGTTTTTTTTAGATCAGTTATGCTAAAGCTACACAGATTTAGCTCATGTTTTCCTAATATCTGAGAAAGAACATATTAATGTATAATGCAATACAGAATTACACAGATTTATGTATAATACTATAGTAGAGAGACTGATTCTTCAGAAATGCTTTCACAGGCAGAAGAGTTAGGATGAAATTGGCTGTTCCCTATCTAAACACTCCTTACTGAAGATGATTATGGGTTTTTTATCTTCTCATGCCGCATCGAACTCAGGCTCCTCTCAGTAACTGAAAGCCCACTCAGAAGGACCCTCATTTCTGCAGTTCTTCAATGTCTAGCGCCTCAAGCTACCATCCCCCTTTCATTCTGTGGTTGTTGATAAGTCATGCCTTCTGAGCCCAATATCAATCCATCAGGAGCAATTAGAAACACTTAGCTAATAGTAATGAGACTGCATCAATCGGCTCTTGGAGGGGATTTTCTTTTCCCTTCCAAACTGAAGTGGCTATGCACAACAGCCTTACTGCCTTGACTGTTGACATCAAAGTGCCTGATGTATCCCAAACCCCAATGTCTCTGCTGGTTTGCTGTGCTCAAAACAACTTTGTTCAACACTTGATATCTTTAACACCACAATATTGCATGGAGAGGGTGGTACTTACGAGACCATTTGGTAGGTAGCGTAAGTGCAAGCGGGTCCTATGACAGCACAGCCAAGAGTGCCATTATCCTGCAAGAGATCAGAGAGGATCTGTAGCGGGGACAGTGTGGTGGCACAATGAAAAGGATGGGAGATTGAAGAGAATTTTAAGATTTGAAAAGGAGTCCCAGAGTTTACTCAGCAAAAGCAAGGACAGAATACAAAAGGAGACATAGAAAGGTTAAAAGAACAAACCTAGAGTGAAGGAGGGAGGAGTCACAGGGAGCTACGAAAAGGCAGAGTACAGAATAGTGCCTGTAAGAGTATGACCTTAATGGAGAGAGAGGGAGAGAGAGAGAGCAGGTTAGGATTAAAATGTTGCGACTGCATACATGAAAGTGCAGACCAGAGCAGTTTTGTGTGCCGTCAGGGACTTCTTAACAAAGACTACAGCATGCATCAATGCACTGTTAGATGTGAGAATTCACAGTTGATTGACAAAGCCTCACTCTGAGGTGACAGTGATTAGACATGAGAAAGTCTGCTGCAACACAGATTCCTGAGCCTCTTGCAAGGCACCAGTTCTAACTGAAACTTTTTCCACAACACAGATTCTTGAGCCTCTTGCAAGGCACCAGTTCTAACTGAAACTTTTTCCAACATTTATAGATTCACACATTTTCTCCCACAAAACATATCTCATTTCCAGTGAGAAGCAAGCATGCAGTTCATCTTTGCCCCCTGGGCACAGTCACATGTTGTGCTTTGTTATCAGTGCCAGGCCCTCTGCCTGCCCGTTCCCAGCTCGCACTGCTCCCTCCTTTGTGCTGGCACATGTATTTCTGTAAGCTGATGGATCAGGGAATTGAACCAGCTGGAAATGGACATCCTTTGTTCCACTTGGGCTGTTGGAGCATTTGGGTAGTTTTTTGTTGTTGTTGTAGTTTGTTGGGTTTGCTGTTGTTGTTCATTTGTTTTTATTATTATTTGATTACTTTGGTTATGTGGCCCCACAAAGAGCTGTGCAGATATGACAGAAGGGATAACCTGAAGATGCAAAAAGTAGCTTGAAGCAGGTGGCTGCTTCAGCTGGCACTGCTACCAAATGACAGCCTCTAGGAAGCATAAATAAGGTCTCTGTGTTTGACTGCTTGTCTTCACAAAACCTATGGGAATGTCTTTGACAACTTCACCTACCTCTCAAGTTAGTTTGGAATTGAACAAGAGGTTCAAAAATTAATATAGAAAGACAGACATAGAACCACAGATGCATGCATACTTACATGCATGTGCACAAACATATACGAAAGAAAATCTTTTCTTCTTAGGAAATTAACCCAGAGAAACCAGATACTCACAAAAATTTGCTTGATGAGCTCTACACCTTCACAGGTGCTGGTGCGACAGCCTTGTGAGACATATAGTGATGATCTGAAGTGGTGGAAGGAGGCATTGACTGTAACCTTTACTCCTACAATGCAACGTAAAAGTGAACAGTCTCAAGAGCTGGAGATAAACACTAATACACTGTATCCCTCTTCTTCCAACACATGTGAGTTGTCTTGTGCAAAGATGTCTGCTATCCTATTCTACAAGGAAACTCACCTACCTGGATCCCACTATTTAGGATGAGATGAAGAATTTGCTCTGGTGTTGATTGCTGGGTGTGAGTACTTTCAGTACAATGTATTTTTAGTGTTGGTCTTTGTTAGAGACACCACTTTCCAACAAAATTCGACAAAAATTTTTCAACTAGAGGGCAGAATGTGAATTGTTTCTTTGGAACCTTTGTCCAAAGCTACTCTAGAGAGTGACGATGAGAGTGGCAGACTCTTCACATTTTTAGAAATAATGTGATCAACAGATGGAGTCAAGAGGAAAATTATTCTTAGAGAGTAGAAGCTAATCCAGCCAGGAGAGGAAAGGGTCTCACTTCTCCCATCATAATCAATTATGAAATCAGATGAATAAGTTCTAAATTTTCAAGATAGGGCATCTCGGTTTCTTCACTAGATGCATCACTGGTCTGAACTGATCCAGTTTAGCCATTTCCATGTTCTCAATCCCAACTAAAAAGCATGCAGAAAGACTCTGCCCAGTTACTATAAAAGCAAGTCTAGCTCTTCCTATCTCTAGAGCACTTCTTTTCTCACAGAGAGAGACCATTATTTCTTTAAGATCTATATAAGTTGAACAGAGAACCAAAGAGCCTGTCTGAGAAGCAGTTTGATGAAGGTCAGATGAATAGAAAGCCATGGCAAAAAGTGAGAAGAAACCACAGTGGGAGAGGGATCACCAACAGCCATTGCCTTACCTTCTCTCTCTAATTCATTTTGTATAGTTGACAAGGCTTCCTCCACAGCTAATGTCAAATTTTCAGAAGTTGATGGGAAGTCCGAGTCAGGCATGAGCATCACATTGATCATGTAATTGTTGTTGCTACACCCATTTGAACCAACTTGCTGCAATAGCTGCAGAGAGAGGAATAAAAGCCAAAGGGCCAGACCCAACATCCGTTGCTTCATTATTGTTCAATTTAGATCCATTGTGTGTGTGTTCTCTCTTTTCTTTTCCTCTTCAAGTCCTTCTCCTTCTTCCAGATACCCTACACAGACTTTATTTCTGGCACGTGCAAAAAAGATTTCTGCACTGAAGACTCAAGGACAGGCTGTACAATCCTTCTCAGGCACTTCCCCGTCCCCTTTCATTCCTTCACTTCTGCCCATCCCTCTGGTGTCCTAGGTGGCACTTTGATTTGTGAAAAACTAACAACAGCAAAACTCAGGAAAGGAGAGAGGCTAAAGGTTGATGTGAATGTTTGCTCATGGAAAGGCTGAAGCTGTAAAACTGAAGCATTACCTGAAACCTTGCCTGATAAGGGCACTAACATTTCATCACGGTAATGAGCTGAGAGAACTAAAGGGAGGGAACAAATGGACTGTAAAAAAGACTCTTTAAAATGGAAATAAAATAAAAGGTACATTAAAACCTAAAGGAAAACAGTTGATTACTTCATGTTTGCATTGCCCAGCATCTCTAGTTATGTTGCTATACCATTTTGCTGGCTGGGCTCATAAATCAAGGGTATATTTTCTCCTGTGATAAGCTATCAATTTCATTCCTATAGCTTTTACCATCAGAACACTTTTATTGTTGGCAGAAATGTCTGCTTTGCAGTCCTCCAGACTGAAGCCTTCATTTCCATTTATAGAGTAGACTCAGCACAAAGCTTGTCCATTAGTACTCACAAAGCATTGCACACCAGAGTGCCCAAGATCTGCTCCCAGGCAGCACAGGCCCATCTGAGACCTGTGGGACCAAAATCCGTATTGTAAATGGCATCACTAAAAGGCACGTGCTAAAGAACACTGGGGCAATTTTCATGAGTACGTCTCTTAGGATTTCCTAAGCATTCATACTGAGAAAGGTACATAGAATGAAGGGGATGCAAAAAAATAAATACTCGAAGCCTTATGGATGGAGCAGTGCATGGAAGAGAAGTCCAAGATAGAAGGAATCAACAGGCAAACTTAAATAAAGTACTGAGTGTGATTGGTGCAAATTTGGGCTCTTTGTTCACACCTACAGCAGTTTCCGCTTTTCTGAAATCTGAGGCTGCCAGATAATATATCAGTTTACTTGTCTACCTTTATTACTTTCCTGATAATTTTAACACCAAAAGAAAAAAAAAAAAAGGAAAATAATCACCATTGCTTTTGATACAAAACAACAGAGCTGTAACTCCATGGTTTCTTTCCAAGCCTGTTTTTAAAAGGTGATGAATACACTTCAGATGTATTTCCATTGACTTTATACACAATCATTTTTCTAATAGCAAATTACTATTGCATGAATGTTTCTTACACCTAACAACAGGGGAAAACACGAAACATCATTTAAGAGTAGACCTCAAACACCTCAGCACTTCTAATCTAGCATTTCTAATACAGTAATTCTAAATCATTGTTCACGTAAAGATCTGGACAATATGTGAATAGAGCCACATACTGAGAATAGAATATAGCTTTTCATGTTGAGACCATCTGCTCACCACTGGCCCATTTTATAGGTATTTACAAAGTGCCTGAAGCTTAACCCACATAAGTCAATAGAAGTTTTGTCATTAACTTCAGCAGAACAAGATCACTGCATTTTTATACTCTTCTTCATCTATCTGAGAGAAACGGCTAACTCATGTAATTAATGCAAGTAGAACTTAGTATTTGTATTGCTGGTCACCCAATAAGTATGTAATAACAATGAGGATTCCCTACCTGTGTATCTAGTCATGTACTTGATCAGTTTTCATAGCAGCTTTAAAATGTTCTTTAAAGACAAAAGGTAAAATCAGCTATAACCTTAGAACAGCATCACTTTTTATGCTTTCCCTTGCTCCTTGCCTTCACCGTGCCATAGGGAGTCCCAGTCAGAAGAAGTTAAATGAACTGTTAACTTCTCAGTTTCTTAATTGCCCAGTGTGTGCGCATAATCTCTCAGTGTCAAGTCCCACCATGTGAGGATGCCTTCATTTTCAGGTAGCATGGACCACAAGGGAGTGCTGCAGGAGAGTGCAGCTGGGGTGAGGCATGTGCTCCTCAGCACACAGCTGAACACCGCACTTTCCCCTGTTACATGATCCCAAAGTACTTGGCAGACTGATCGATAGCATCTGGTTCATGGGGTAAAAAAGACAAAGAAAAGGTGTGGCACCGTGCTGTAAACGTGAGAGTTTCTGATACTGTAGATCATGAGAGTGGACAGACAACTGAGTTTTATATATGAAGCACAAAGTTTGATGGGCCTGCCACAAATGAAAGCAAAATCTTCTGTACTTTGGTATTAGTTGTTGCCTGTGCCTGAGGCGTCTTTAGTCCCAGGGAATAAGAGGGAAAGACAACCTCTCCTGACACCCCCCAGGTTAATCTGGAAAACGTATACTAAAAACTTCATTAAAGCAGATCTTCTAGAACTACTTATTCTCTCTTAGAAGATTCAAGGCTTAATCAGTTTCTGAGGAATAAAGTACTAAGTAACTGCATCTGACTTCCCTGATGAATTATTCCATTATTCTGTGGCATCTAGGTATCAACTATTGTTATTGTCTTGTCAGAAAGGTGAAAAACACTCTGGCATTAAATATGTTTACTTTGTGCAAGTACCTATACAATAAGTTGTTATGTGTGCATCAGTTTGAGCACCTCATCTTTGTAATCCTAGCATTATTAACAGGTGATGGAGGTCTCCTCTTGAATCACTGACTACAAACCCTGCAGCTTATCACATACTCTGTCTTCAGAAGCACAAGGACAATTAACATTCAGTAGCAAGGTCCTGTATTTATTTGTCTGAATAAATAAATACTATCGAGCCTCTCACCAATAACAATAGTACCCATGTACATATTGCAAAATTACAAAACATCATAATAGATCTGTATGGGTGTTAGATTAAAAATACCAGCTCAAATTAACTCTACAAAGAACTGTATCATGGAACTTAGTGAAAAGTGATTTTCAGTTCCTGATTCCATGGCGCTTTGTTTGTTCCGACCTCTGTTTCACTGGACAATAAACAACTAGATTTTAACAGGGTGTATTTGAAACAGATAATCAGCACTGACTTCCTCATTGAAATCTATTCTTAATCTTCTGGAATGCTCAAAGATACTCAGAGGAATAGAAAACAGAAGAGCAAAAATACCCACGAAGTTGTTCCTTGAGCTCCCTCAGCCTTTGTAAGATTACTCTCTGTGCAGTAGTTTTCTAGTCCTTTTCCAGTGGTTGACGTGATAGACTTTTCATTGTTTAAATAGCGTCTATTCTGTACAAAGTACAAGAGTACTGAAAAATGGCAATGGCAATTCAGCCAGGGTGCCTTTGAGTCCCTTTCTCTTGTGAGTTCATACAGTAAAAGTGCAATTTTATTCAGAATGTGTAACTCTGATACCTTTGCCAAGCTTATTTTTTGGACCTTTTCACTGGCACGTAGGCTAATTTAATTTTTGCCTAATTATAAATCATCATTTCCACTTGATGACTCAGAGAGGAGAAAATAAAAGATATGGAATGGAAATCTCAGAAAACTCAAAAGAAACAAAAAGCTACATGGAAGTATCAGCCGCCACCAGGCAGTCAAACTATTACTGCAGAAGCTGGCACCAATAGTCCTAGCAAGACCAAAGATAAAGTAGGCAGATTGTCAACTCATCTTCCTATCTTTTTCTCCCCCAAAGACAACCAACACAGCATTTTTCAACCAATTATTTTGTGAAGAAACATGCATTGTGGTACAATTGTGTTCTTTCACAGAATAAAATATCTTGACAATGTCCTTTAAAATTGATTTTTTTTAACTTTGCTGCAAGTATTTCTAATCTTAGAATCACTTCATTTTGATTGTTATGATCATTTTCTGCCCACTATCACCGATCTAAATTATTTTGATTGTCTGCAGCTTTAGCAGCTTTTAGCCTCTCTTTAAAAAGATTTAGAAGATCGTGATGAAGAAGATAGAAACGTTTCTTTTTTTTCCAGTTTTGTAAAAGGTTCAAGTAAGAAAAAGTGATCAGAGACAAAAAAGAAATCAAAACAGTACCGTGTTTATTTAATATCAGTATGCTATAAGTCTAGTCTGCCTAGTAGAAAGATATCATCTTTAACTTTAAATGTTACAGAGAATACCCAGGACATTTTTTTTCCTATCTTTCAAACAATTGTTGACAATTTTTCTACTACCCAGATTTCAAAGAAAGTAATGTAAATGATGAGAAACATAGCTGCAGAGCAGCTGTACTGACTTACTGGAATGATTTACTTTTTTTTTCTCATTGTCTACAAAGAATATCTAAAAAAATAAAAAACCCAGAAATATTACTCTTTGGGACTGAAGCTGTCTCCTGATAAACAGCAAATATGTAGGTCACATGTTGCATTATCCTGATAGATCAGCATGATCCTGATCTAGAACAAACCCTGATAAAGTAGAAGTCCTCATTATATTGCCATTTCCATGGTTTATCACCAGCTTATCACTCTGTCCTTGGAGTTCATAGCTGCTGCTATAGATTAGAGTGGAATTACACTCCAGCTGCAAAGCATCGTTGTTCTTGTCAGAAATTAACAAACTAGTTAGGGGAAATCTACAGACAAGAATAACAACAGTTGTAACTGGCATTACAGGACTTTGGGTGGTGGCCCCATTTTCCCATTGCTCTGTGTTGCCGCATACCAGAATATGAAGCTAAATATGTGATGGATCATAAACATGTAGCTCAATGAAGAAAGGTTCTTCCTTTTAACCCTTTCCCA
Organism: Pavo muticus; assembly: GCA_016647715.1. NCBI lineage: Eukaryota > Metazoa > Chordata > Aves > Galliformes > Phasianidae > Pavo > Pavo muticus. Next base: position 3,719,994 of record JACDJE010000012.1, read on the forward strand.
ACTCATACAGTTTGAAATGAATATTATTCAGCCATCTGACTTGTATACTACTTAAACAAATAGTACGAAGTCTTCCCTCTCAACTTCTGGTTTTATACTCTTTCTCTAAAGGACTGACCATCTCCTTATTGTGAGTACAAGGCCCAACTGAATCAGTCTTTTGTAGCTTCAAATCTGAATTATTCCAATCAATAGCAAGGGAGAAGAGAAATTAGATCTTGTGCAGAGATACAGCTGCAACTGGCATTAACTCAAGCAAACAACTTCTGCTTTGATATTCAGTTATGGTATCAGGCATTCCTGCCAGAGGAAAACATTCTGTGATATCAGCTAATATAAGACATCAAACACAGAGAAAACACGTCTTTATTTAAGAGTAGAAAACAAAAGGATCTCTGCCGACTCAATCAAAGACCAAACCCTGTCAGATAAAGACAGGCTGAGGGAATTTCCCACTACCCATAAAAGAATTAGCAGGTGCTCCTTGTGAAAAGTTCAACTTGACAGTGGACCTGAGCCTATGATAGTAAAAAAAATATTGGTAGATGGCACTTGGAGAGCTATTCAGTATTTACTGCAGTTGCAGGGGTAGTAAGTTAATAAGATGAATGGTTGTTCCATGTGAAGTTAAAAAAATACGTATGTATTAAGTCTAAAAAACTGTTTCAGGGGTCTTCAGGCTCCTAACCTATAGTCAGGGCACTGGTTAAGGATTACAGTGTCTTTGATATAGGATACAAGGTCTCATCAGCTAACCCTAACATAATAGAGGGTGATGAGCGACACAGAGATGATAGCTTGGTGAGGAAGGTAAGTACATCAATGCAGCTAAAGGCAGCTCTTGGCATCGGGGCTTCTGCCTGGGACCATTTTACCATGCTTTCTGAAGCCTCAAAAATGCAGCAATGAGATGGAGAACAGATTTAAAATCTACAGTTCAGTATAGTCAAACAATTTTCTAATATCCTAATATTCACCATTGCAGAGTAGGCAGCCAAATGGAACCACAGAGCTGACCCTCAGTGGAGAACTTTGTTTCCAGAGTGACAGGACATAGTTTAATATAAGAGTTAGAAACTGTTTCAGACTCATCAGGATACAGCTCTGTCAAGTGACAAATGCAAAATCTGTAAAGTGCAAACATCTGTTCTGTTTTACCTTACAAAGGTAAGAGGCTCACGTAATAATTTGTGTCTTGGACATGTACTTCAGTCTCCTCAAGTCCTTTTTTTATTAAATGTTAACCAGGTCTACACTGTGTGATGGGATGTAGTTATGAGATCTTCAATATAGTGCATGCTTACAAATCCATTTGGCAGTGGAATACTATGCAGATATTTCAGCCTAAGTCCTGGACCAGTACAACTGCATTCTCCAGTCCATAGCAATTGCAATGATATGGCCTTCTGACTCAGGTAAGATTATGTGGGTCCAGCTACACATGCATTCCATTTTCAGCTCTGAGACTGTCTTGTGGGGGCAGTTTGGATTTGCACAATTTGCTGGTTGTCTTACCTCCCATCCCTGGATTCCACAGACACAGACTTCCAAAATTGTACTTAAATCTGATGCTGAAATCCAATACAAGAGCAGCTTGAAGTTACATTTGCTAACTTGACTGAATCTTAATGATGTGCTGGAAGTTTCAGGAAGCTTCTGAAGGTGCAGTTCCCACAAAGCCATACATTCATCGGCAGACACCTGTGGAAGCTTACCAAAATAAAGCTAGAAATTAGTCATTTTTGCTTCATTGTTCAGAGTCCTTGTTTCACAAGACTATTGTTTGCTGCCTTGAGGTGGACAATAGTGGCTTGACAAGAGTATTAAATGCATACATGATCTGTCATCTCTCTGCAGACTAGTCTTTGCTATCAACTTAGATGTTTCACCTTCTCTCATCATGGACGGTCTACACAGGGTAGATTAAGGCTCAGATGTTGCTGACTCCATTAAAAAAATAAGCAAATATTCTTCAAGATCTTTGCTTTATGGGAATCATTTCCTATTCACTCATCTCAGGGACTGCCTTTGTAGCTTTAGCAGGGGAATATTTCATTTCTTTCACTTCTGCAAATCACTTCTCCTGAGAGGCTGTCAGATGCATTTTCAGTGGTACAAGAGGCAGAACATTGTGACGCATCATTATTGAAAAATCATGATTTTAGCTAGACATTGTGGAAACTGAAGCATGTGATTGTTGCTAGTGAAAAGATCACTTTACAACCTCTTGCTTTGTTTATATGATGACTTTTCCCCATTTCTTGTCTTTCCTTTCTGTCCATTTTAACTTTCCTTCCCTCCTTCCCCTTCTTTCCTTAAACCACACTTTCTACTCTCTGAATTTATTTAAAGCCATTACAGTCTCTCATGCTTATCTTGGTGTTTAGTCACAGGTGTATGACTTCCCTTTTGCTGCTGTCAGTACAGGCCAATTCCCTCTCAGCAATTCTGTGTGGGAATAAACATGATCATTAATCATCCTACAGCTCACAGTCTCCAAGATAATGTCACTAGCTAGTAGAATGGTGATGGTAAGAACGGCAGCAGTTTTCCAGCATTATTAATAGAGTAGCTGAACTTCTCAACTTAGCTTTAAAATTATGAAGTGTCATTTTGGCATTTCATATGAGGAAAAGATCATAACATCTCTACCCACTTTGATCTGCATCTTCACAGTAATATCTACACCAGACTTTCTAGAAAGACGTAGGTCAGTTTGGTGCTGGTGAGAATACAGGATTAAATTACATCAGTCCTCCTCCACAATTTAGCATACACTAGATTTAAATAGAGACTTATACTGCTTTGAACAGGTTTTAGACTGCTGCTATATGCAAAGAGCCCACACCAAATGTCACAAGGCCAAATTCTAGCATTTCCCTCCCTACTTCTGTTGCTCACACATTATATACAGATAGCATCTCGAGAAGTTAGGAGATAACTTGATTTTTATGTGTTCAACCCATAGCCTACCTGTTGAGATGTGCAGTTCAAACCAGGAATCCTTCTGACGTCAAAGTCTGTTACTTTGATTGACAGCTGGTTATGATTAGATTGGAAAATCAACAGCGATTGGGCTATCATCTTTCCGTACACACCTCATTGTGTAAATCAGCAAGGTTGGACATGAAATCACAACCAAAGTCACCAACACATCCTTTAATACTGTGTAGACCTCACACATGAGGGAATGATCTGACAGAGTCACAGCTTCACCTGCTGAGAACACTCCAGAAAAACTCTGTTTGAGTCATGCAGAAGCAGCTAAGAAGGATCTGTGCTATTAAATGTAACCTACAGTTCTGCTTTATGTATAAATGTCTCCACTTTTCTAACTGAAAACCAGACCATTATGTTCAGTTAGAAAAAAGATTTACCTTCTAATGTTGCAGGCAAGTTGAAGTTCAGCTGGAGCTCACCAATATGGAATACATTATTTTTTTGAGGCAACGAAAGTAAACAAGGTGTGCGTATAGGCTAAGAACTGCCTTAACTAAAGCACAGTTAAGGTCAGAAGGTCTCCCTTCTGATTTTGCATTTCACATAAAATTCTTCCCGCAGTGACATTTCTGCTTCTTCTTTTTCTTTAATCAGTTTTCTTTGGCATATGTATGCTAAAAAGCCCTTAAAACCTTACATCTTAATTCCTCCTAGCTCTCCATGCAGAGTCAGAATATTCCATGGCAGTACTGAAAAGTGCTGTGAGGTATTTACAAAAGTTATTTTCTTTTAGTTAGAAATGAAGCACTTCTGAGGCATTGTTTCAAATCTGAGAGGAAGAAGGAATCTTACAGCATCCCTGTCAATCTAGATGGTTTTCATGATTTCATAGGGTTTTGATGAGGAGACTCTTACAACTGCTAAGCTTTCTGGCCTGCAGAACAATATTTTTTTCTGTTAGATAATAGAAAATCCTACATAACTGATAAGAGAACAGATACGTGTATTGTATTAGTTTATATATAAAAGCTGAACGACATTAAAAAAAAAATCCAATCTCTGAAAATCCAATCTCTGAAAAGGCAAATAATTTTGTAGCTATTTATAGAAAATAAATTTTCTCCTAACAAATGTAATAGCTTACTTAATTAAAAAAAAAGAAAAAGAAAGAAAAAAAGAAAGGAAGAAAAAAAACTGGTAAAGGAGGCCAAATCACTGGCACACACTCCTTATCACTTTGATTGACTTACTTGAAATTAATTGCTTGCAGATAAATCTTCTATGGGAGTGTAGATTACTCCTCTTTCTTTATGGCCTATTGTATGAAAGCACATTCATAAGCAAGGGGCATTGTCACAGTTCTGTTGTATTCCCAAGGCTCCTGGTTGTAGTGTAACCTCTCAGGGACACCTGCAAACAGTCTGTGCTGTTCCAGGGCCAAGCTGGCTTGAAGTGACCAGGAGAATGTGAACATGGGCTCCATCTCTGAGGAACTGAGCAGTTTATTCTTTATTGCTGAATAATGTTACAAACAGGTCTATTTATTTGTAGCAAAACAAACAAACAGCAACAAAAGCCCTCTCTCTATCTGATGGAACACAAAATATTTTTTATTCTCAAGAAAGCAGAAATGCCAAGAGTACAGGTGCTTCATTAAATCTCCCCATGGACAGGTTTTTTCAGGGTAGTTGTCAACATTAGTGTAATGTATTGCTTCTCTTCACTGGAATTGCTAGTGGTGCAATTAAGACAGCATAAAAATTAATGTTTTGGAAATTCTGCTGTGCAGAGTTCCTCTCTAAGTAGAAGGGATTTGTTCTGTTTGCAGCAAAGTGCAATGTCAGAGACACTACAAGAAACAAGGTCACAACTGTACTTGAAAATTACCCAGGATTTGCCAAAGGGATCAGCTATTGTATGCTGTTAAAATGTACACAACGTGCTTATCTAACATTTAATATTATACTCTCCATGTTGTATTTAGAGTAATATGGATGGAGTGGCTATGTTTACCAGGAAACTATAAACACCTATGAGGCATCATCTGCTGACTATGTAGCATCCTAAAAGCAGTACACTACAAGCAGCAATCCAGCAAAGAGTGATTACTGATTGGAGGACATGAACAGTCCTTCTGGGTGAGTCCAAAGCTCCATCTATGCTGGTGTCCCACCTTGGGACCTCCTGCTCAGTGTCTCCCTGACTGGTGAAGTTGATCAGGTGGGAGGATTTTAGCAACAGAAAAGTCTTTTTTTCTGATTCCTTCATCCTTTCCTATTTACATAGGTTGCTTTGAACGTAAAGCCTTCTATTTATTTGCATGGAAACTACAACAGATATAAAGAGCACAATGACACTATTTGATAGAGCATATTCTCAGCTACAACACTATTTTTCAACATAGTCACTGCCATAGAATCATAAATTCTTAAGGTTGGATAAGAACTCATCATCCAGTTCAACCATCAACCTATCCCCACTATGCCCGCTAAACCACATCCACATGGTTCTGGAACACCTCCAGGGACAGTGATTCCACCACCTCCCTGGGAAATGCATCATCACTCTGACAACAAATTTTTCCTACTATCCAACCTGAACCTCCCCTGGTGCAACTTTAAATCATTATCTCTTGTCCTATTGCTAGTTACCTGGGAGAATAGGCCAACCCCACCTTGTTACAACCTCCTTCCACCAGGATGTTGGCCTTGTTGGCCTTCTCTCTGATCCTTACCCATAAGGACTAAATATTATCATTCCCAGCATTGAGCTCTACAACATCAAAACACATAGAGAGTCATCCCACCACCCCTCCTTCCTTGCCTATATGTCTTAAAGAGCTTATAGACATCCACTGCAGCACTCCAGTCATGAGAATTTTTTCAGTGATGATGACTAAGTCATAGTACTCCTGTCACACCATGGCTTCGAGCTCCTCCTGTTTGTTGTCCATGCTACATGTGTTAGTGTAAATCCACCATTAGCGATGCATTTTCACCAGAGATGAACAACAGCCTGTATGCTGTGCTCATAAATATCTGCATGCGCATCCAAATTTGGCTTGTCTTTCATATTGCTGTTGTCACTGCTGAAATGCACCACTCACTGCCTCGCTGTGCTCACATCCACAGTTTGGTCTCCATAAATGTTCAGCATGCATTGATAAATATCAGTAAGTGCCATTTTTTCTGCATGGAGAAATTCAATAACGCACCTTTGCTTCATACACATTTCCATGTCAGACACCATTTTGTCGGACTGTACCTCTACTGTCCTTCATCGCATGGCAACAAAATATAATGGAATACTGGTAGGAAGGCTCAGTCTCTACTGCCATACCATGATCATTCGCCTCTGATGTCATGGGTCAACATAATAAAATAGGAAGCATTACTTTTGGATCAGCCCTCATACAAGCACCACAGAGCAGACATCAGCCTCTTGCACCACCATCGGGGAAAGTCTGGTGTGAAGTTAAGTGATGAAAGGCTCATCAGCACAAAACCGAAGAAGCACAGAGGAACCAGTGAACCCCATTAACCCCACCACCTTAACTTAGCTCCTCCCAGGCTGCCCTAGGAGAGTCATCAACCCATCAGGATCCATGGGAGAAGCTCTCTGGAGCACCTACAGACTACAAGCATATGAAACTCATCATGGGATATCATGGAAGAAAGTGTGGGGATTGTACAAGATTTGTTATGGCAGGCATGCCCAACCCATGGGCTGCATGTGGGCATGCACCTATTGCTCAGCAGCAAGGAAACAGCTGTGTGTAATCTGTGTGTCCCAAGGCAACTCTTCTTCACTCAATGTGGCCCAGGCGAGCCAAAAGGTTGGACACCTATGCATTATGGGATGTTGCGGAGAAGGACCAGAGGTGGGGAAAAGGTAGGGATCAAAGAGGTTTGGTGAGAAACCAATATGAGAACCAGAAGGCCAGTACACTTCTCTGGCCGTGCCCTGCACTTCATCAGTCTGGGGCAGAGGAGGTCGGAGCGGGGAGCGCCAAGTCGGACAACCAAGAGACGCTCCAGGACCGTCTCCCCTCGCGTGAGATGATTGGAACCCACGGGAGCTCAGCGGAACCAAAGGCCAGCCCTTCCGGGGGTAGGCGCCCGCCTCTGCACGGCGCCTATTGGCCGCATCGCTGGGCTCCGCGCCTTCTTCCGCCGTCCCACGGTTACTGCGGCAACGGCGCCATCGGTGGCGCGGGGAGCGCGGGCCCGGCGGCAGGATGGTGAGAGGGGGGCTGCGGGCCGGGCGGGCGCTCCTTCCCCGCTCCCTCCACGCTCCCTCCACGCTCCCTCCCGCTCCAGGCGGGGCGGTCCTGCTCCGGGGCCCTGCTCTGAGCCGGCTCCGCTCTGCTCTCTGCCCAGATGCTCTCCCGGGCCAAGCCGGCTGTGGGGAGCGCCCCGCCGCAGGGAGACAGGCGGAAGAAGAAAGGGAAGAAGGTGCCGCAGCTGGAGGAGCTGCTGGCCGGGAGGGACTTCACTGGTGCCATCACCTTGCTGGAGGTAACGGGCGCGGGCCGGGGCCTGCTGCTTCCCTGGGAACCGAGAGCGGCTGCACCCAGCAGCATCCACAGCCGTCAGACTGCCCGCGGTATTAATGGGCCTGGTGTTGTTTTACTGGTGTTTATAAACTGTGCATGACTGCTGGCAGCGGTCTCACATTTGCTCTTCCCTCCGAAGTTTCAGCGGCACGCAGGTGAGCAGCAGGAAGATGCTGACCTCTGGATCGGGTACTCTGCCTTCCATCTGGGTGACTACAAGAGAGCTCTGGAGGTGAGATGGGGAACTGGGGCTCTGCCCCAGGGATGGCGACAGTGGGAAGGTGTTCTGTGGTAGGGAATGCTTCTGCCAGCCAGTGCAATTATAGACGTGATAATCACAGAATCATTAAGGTTAGAAAAGACCAATAAGATCATCAAGTCCAACTGCCAGCCCATCCCAGCCATGCCCACTGACCATGTCCCTCAGTGCCACATCCACATGGTTCTGGAACACCTCCAGGGACGGTAACCCCACCACCTCCCTGGGCAGCCTGTGCCACTGCAGCACAGCTCTTCCTAAGAAGAATTTGTTCCTGATAGTAAGGAAAATGGTGTGGAAGGCAGTGTGGATTGAAAGAGATGTTTGCCCAAGATAACAGACATTTTGTGGTTACTTACTGTTTGATTTAACACTAGGATCAGTAAACTGATTTGCCCCTTTTAATGTCATACTTCATGTTCTCAGTTTTTCCATTCCATTCTTGCAGTTAACTTTCCACAGTTTAGTTTTTCAGATTTAATTATGCCGTAGTCTTCATTGTGTTCCTAATACATAATATACATGCTTTTTGACTGTCTTTAGAGGTTGATGACCCTGACCATTTAATGTACTTTATTATTTTTCTGTGTGTTCTCTTATGTTAGGTAATTCCAAGCAATAAGACGTTCTCCAAATGTTTTAAGTCACTAAGAGGCACGTTGATTATTCAAGTATGCCTAAGTTATCAATATTTGCACCATACAGTGCTGTTGTGTCACTTTTTGTGTATGACTCCGTATGTAAGACTTGTGTCCATTTATGTCTCCTGTGAAACTCAGTTTGTTGACAATCGGTTTATTGCCAGTGTCACTGGATTTCTTTTCTCAATTGTGCTAACATATTCCTCTGTAGAAATCTGAACAAGATTTTGTTGCCTACTTTGCTGTGTACTTCCAAGGGATGGAATCAGTGTGTACTCCTGAACAGAGAGTAGTATGGAGACTTGTTTGGTGATACTCACAAGGCTGCGTATAAGCAAGTGGAGATTTGGAAAGAACTCAGTTTGCCTGAGTAGTGTTTTTTCCATTGCTGCATTCCTACTGATGTGAATTGCTGGATCCTTACAATGCTATATTACACCATTTAAGGCTTATTAGTTTTGGTCAATGTCAGCTGGGGGAGAGCTCCATCACAAGTTGCTGTGAAGTGCAGTTGTAGTCTGAGAAAACACTTCAGCCTTTTCACTTGCCTACTCTGGGAAAAATTATCTTTTTAAAAAATATATATATGAGGTCTACTCTGAAAGTAATGCCTCCTATTTTATTATGTTGGCCCACGATGTTAGAGGCGCATGTTGGTGGTATGGCAGTAGAGGTTGAACATTCCTGCCACTATTCCATTAGATTTTGTCACTGTGAGGTGGACGGCGACATAGACGTAGTCTAACAAAATGATGTCTGACATGGAAGTGCTTTTGAAGAAGAGGTGTGTCACTGAATTCATCCATGCAGGAAAAAATGGCACCCATTGACATTCATCAATGCTTGCTGAACATTTATGGAGACCAAACAGTGGATGTAAGCACAGCGAGGCAGTGGATGGTGCAGCAGTGGCAACTGTGACATGAAAGACGAGACACGTTCCATATGACCACACACAGATCTCACACCACAAAATGAAGAGCATCTCGATCAGCTCATCCAGGTGAATCAGCGGATCACAACCAGGGAACTGTGTACAGAGCTGAATATCAACTTCAGTGTGTTGGAAACAGTGGTGGGAATGTTGGAATACTAGAAAGTTTCTTCCAGGTGGGTTCCATGAATGCTTGCACAGGAAGAGAAAAAACACCACATGCAAGTTTGTCAGGACCTATTGAACCAATATGAGGCTATTGGTGACAGTTTCCTGGATCACATCATTACTGGTGATGAGACACGGTGTCACAACTGTGAGCCAGAGTCAAAACAGTCCATGGAGTGGCGACATGAATTCCCCATCAGACAACAAGTTCCAAGACACAGCCCTCAGCAGGTAAAGTGATGTGCACTGTCTTTTGGGATAGGAAAGAGGCTGTCCTTCTGGATTTCCTGGAACTCGAACAGGCCATCAACTCTGAATGCTGCATTGCAATGCTGACTAAGCTGAACACTTGAACTTAGAGTCAGGCCAGAGAAGAAGACAACCTTCCTCTTGCAATACAGTAATGCTAGGCCCCATACCAGTTTGAAGGCCATGGAGCACTGTCATGGTTTTATGATTTTTGTCATTGATATTCCACATCATAACATCATGTAGTGTGCTGGGAGTTAAAGAGTTAATGCAATGCTGCAGTTCCACAGGTTGTCAGTAGTTCTGGGAACCTGTCCCAGAAGAGAAGAATGAACTACAGCTCCCAGGAGACTTCATTATTCTGTTTCAATTTTCCATTCAGAGGGAAAGATAAAACTGCCTGGGAGTCATAGGGCTGTATCTTTCTGCTTGTCTCTGCTGTGTGCTCCCTAGCTGTCTCGCTTACAGCATTAGAATAAGGCCTTCAGTTTTGGGACACACACTCCCATTTATTTCATTTATTAGCTTCAGTTCCAATTATATTGTATTATATTGTGTGATCTCAAATTCATATTTATTTTGCTGTCGTATCTAGTAAATTAGTTTTCTCCTATAGCTCATTGCTGCTGTTTTTCCTTCTCTGGGCCTGTCTCTCTATCTTCTCCCTTCCCTCTTTCCTGGGGCATGGATCCGTGGGTCCCTCCAACCCATTAATCACAGAACTAGGTTGAACCAGGCTAGACTGCCAGATTTGGCTGGACTGTCCACCCACACCTACCCATTAGTTGGGATTTGGCACCTTCTGACTTCCATCTGTTTGGGATGTTGCAAGATGGACTGTGTGGACAACCTTTTCCTAGCAATGATGCCGTGATAACATCTGTGAAACAGCAGGTCACCTCCACTGATGCAGATTTTATGAGCATAGCATGCAGGTTCTCGCTCATTGCTGGCAAAAATGCATACCTAGTGGTGGGGGACTATCTTGAAAAACATTTTGTGTCAGAAAATTTGCTCTATCAAGTAGTGTTACGGTGCTCTTTGAATCTCTTGTAGTTTCCATGGAAATAAATAGGAGGCATTACTTTCAGAGCAACCTATGTAATTTGAAATATTAGCAGAAGAAAATAACCATGCAGAAATTGATCATAGAATAATCACAGTATTATGACTTCTGGGTAAAATTAAGTGTTTAACTATAGCAGTACGCAGTCATGTGCACAAAATTGATGTGAGACAGAAACAGAATTTCTCAGGCCTCCAAGTAAGTTCAGAAGACATGTTCCCCTTGCCTAAAAATTAAACAACGGGCATCTGTTGGGAGAAGTTAGAGCTGTTCAGTGTCATCAGCTTGGCAATACACATTGCACAAAGTGGAGAACAGCAGTTTAGAACATAGCGGTAACTTAATATTCACGTTTAGAGTTGTGTCACTTAAAGATGATGAACGTAACAATCAGTAGCTTTACTTAATTTATACCTGGATGTTAAGGTGATAATAAGGAGTGAAAGTTTAAAAAGAAGAAAAAATGTTTGTATAAAACAAATAATAGGTCAGGATTTCTTATGGAATAAGTTCTGCTCTTTGGAATGTCCAGTAGGTGCTTATATGGCCAGGGTAGGTTGTCAGAGTTTCTGCGAAAGAATAACAGCATTTTTGTAGACATTAGATTTTGTCAGTTGTATTCAGTTCACCACTAGATGATGCTGTTGATTCAGGCTTTTAAAATCTACAACCCAGTCTGTTTTTCTGTCTTTCTGCCCTGGTACGGAAAAAACAAACACACACACACAAAAAAAAACCAACCGCAAACCATGTATAGACACCTTTTAACATGAGAGATCACAGGGCCTGTCTTTTCCACTTTAAGACTGATTTTTGGCACAGTAATGAGTCCTGATATCTTTGTTGCTCTGGTAGCATGTGGGAAACGAGCCTGCGCATCTCAGTCTAGTTTCTTTTGGGTCAGAACACTGTGTTTGTAACTCCAAACGTTGTAGTGATCAAGAGAAGGTGTTGACTGTACTGTGTAGGTTAGATTCCCTTTCAGTTATCAGCTCTGAGGCTGAAGTGCGTGCAGCATCTATCTTCACTGCTATATTGCAGAAGTGTTGTTGGTATATTCTCAAGGACAAACTCCTTGATTCTCTATAATCTCTAGATCTCTTTGGGATGTGCTGAGACCATGATAAATGAAATACCATGGGTAAAAAGTTCTCCAGAATTATACAGAGTGACGTTACACAAAGTCTAAATGACTGACAGTGCCTGCAAGTGGCAATGTATCTGTTGTCTCTGTCACTATATTCCTAATTTGTGGTTGGTATTCTTTATACCTGATGAAATTCTGCTGTTTAGTAATCCTTTCATTTATAATGAGATTTTCATGGTGAGTTAGGCATGCTGGCTGCATGCCACCTCTTGGAGAGTCTTGGGAGTTGGGGTGATGTAGCCATCATCATCCACAAGGAGAGGTGGGGAAAAAATGGAAGTCAGACAGACCTGCAACTCCAAGAGTATCTTCAGGGAGAATTACAGCAATATAATCAGCACATTCGAGTTCTCTTACTATGAGACATACCAACAGTCTCTAGGCAGAGCTCTAACCTCACTAGGTTCACACTTTTCCTTTCTTAGTAGGTAGATGCCTTTCTCAAAGGATATACCACCGACACTGGTCTGGGATCATCACTGCTGCTGTGCACCAGTTTACAAGTAGCACTGCTCTGGACCCTTCCAGCAGTCACAGTGGCAGTCCCTGAGGGCCTCCTACTTGCTTGTAAATCGATTTTTACTAACAGTAGGCAGATAAGCGTCACAGAATCATAGGGGTTGGAAGGGACCTCCTGAGATCATCGAGTCCAACCCCCCTGCCTAAGCAGGTTCCCTCCACGAGGTCGCACAGGTGGGCGTCCAGGCGGGTCTTGAATATCTCCAGAGAAGGAGACTCCACAGCCTCCCTTGGGCAGCCTGTTCCAGTGCTCCGTCACTTCACCGTAAAGAAGTTCTTGCGCGCGTTTGTGTCTTCTTGGCATTGTATGGCAAGTGGGACTCATCTAGTTGATGAGAGGTTCTAATTAGTTTTGTGGAGATTTCTTTCTCTTCTACCCCCTCCCCCCCCACCTGTCTGTCTGCCATCACTCGTCACCCAGGGGTTCCGACAGGCTTTCCTGCCTGCTGCCTTCCTTTCAGCAGAGAATCAGGAACTGCTTTACCTCTTGGATAAGGGTAAGAACCTCCTACCTACCCTGATCTGCCTGAATTAAATAGTGAAGTGTGAAAGGAACAGAGGTATACCAGGGTAATGGTTCATGCATGAGCAATATCTAATCTTGTTTGAGTTCCTCTGCTGAGAGTATGAGAATATATGAATTCTCCAGCTTCTGACAGCTGAAGCTATAAAGAAAAATATGGAATTTTGGCGCTCAGTTTTCTGTGCTTCTTTGTCACGACTGTAGCCAGGAATCAAATATCTCCACACTTCGAACACTTGTGAGACAGCCCTATATGTTGGCCTGTTTAGCATCTTTGCAGAACCTTTGTTTATGAGCTTGGAGAATCCTGACAAGTAATGAGGCCAGCAGGATTCTACTCAGTGCCCTCAATGTTGTCAGTAGGTGCACTGTCAGGTGTCCGCAGCCATAGGCAATCAACCTATCAGCCTGCTTCTGTGGAAAGCTGTGTGGATGCCTTTAGGTAGCATGAGAGGTGGAGGAGAGTGAAAAAGCATGAAGCTGTCAAGCCTTTGGTTGGCAAAAATACACCACAGCGTGGCTGTTGGAAAGACTTGTGTTTTGTTGGTTGTTTTTTTTTTTTTTTTGGTGGGTTTGTTGTGTTTTGGGTGAGGAGGGAGAAAAGCTCTTGTGAATAGTCTTTGAGAGACTGTTAATGCTGAATGCCTTTTACTGAGTGAAGGGGCAACAGCACTTAGCTTGGGCTCATGGCCCAGAGCTATGTGGTAGGAAGGACTAACAGTCCTCATTTTTATTTACTGTGTTTCCACAGATTCACATTACTAATGCTACAGCACCCCTTATTTATTGCATGTCTTGAATGGCCAAGCCAGAACATGACTTGTGTTTATGCACTTTGTCCTTTCTAATTAATCTGCCTGAAGCCATAGCCGAAAGAGACCTTTGGGTGCGCTTAATTTGAATGGATTTTGAAGGATTCCAGATGGTCCCAAAAAAGAGCAGTAGCTGTCTCAGAGCTCCATCACAGGCCTGTGCCAAGACTGAACCAGCCTCAGTAGGGAACGTCAGCCTATATGTAAATGTTTTCTTTGTTGTTGTTGGTTGCTTGTTGTTTTTTGTTTGTTTGTTTTTAATCAATTAATTTATTAGTTTTTTTAAAAGCCTTCTTGAGGACAGTTAGTCACTAGAATACTAGCAAGACTGGGCTGGCTTTCAAGAGCACACCTTAACAATAGCTTCTGTGGTTGAGAGTGCAGTTTGCTTTCACGTGGCAACAGAAAAAGTTCTTTTTACTAGCAACTATAAACTGTTGTTGTCAGCGTGTGTCTGTGCTTGGAATTCACTGCCCTTTGGACATAGTTTCTCTAGTGATTGATACCTATATCTGTGCCTTTCCTCCACGGGAAGAAGACTTCCATGCACAGTGGCGCAATGTGGTAAATTTACCAGGAAGGGAGAAATTCCAATTAATACGCTTGGAGGAAGAATACAGAGTTGGCAATGGGGTATGTTGTTAAGACATGAGAGGCTTCTGCTGGTTGAGAATTATAGGGATAGCATTCATTAAGCAAGCCATGTGAGAGCCTTGAATGACCTGGCCTGCTTTTGCCTTATGCTGGAGGTTGGACTTGGGATGGGGAGGAGGAATGCAAGCAGGAGGCACGTTCACTGGGAAGGTCCTTCTGAGTAATTTAATAGAGCCTCGAAGAGGGAAAAAATGGCATTGAGGGATCTTCTCCATGCCTTTGTTTTAATAAGCTAGTGTTGTGCAGAGCAAAGATGTATCTCTTTAGGAACATCACTGTTTCATAGCTGCAGAGTTTCTTGCTTCATTAAAAGAGCAGATTAAAAGTCTTGTCTGTTGGGTTTTACTTTTTTTTTCCCCCACAAATAACAAGAGATAGAATAATACATAAACTATTCTTATTTTTAAGGGTTACGTAATAAATGTGAAAGTGTTTAATATATATATATATATATATCTCAGAACGTGGTGTTCAGTGGCTTTTGATAGCTGTTGGCTGTAAATCTTAACATGAGAAACAGTGAAGTTAGACACAATTCAGTAATGTTTGCTATAATTATATTTTTGTGTATATGGCAGACTTGAACATGACCAAGAGTGACTTCTGGGCTTGTATTTTAATACAGCGGACTCAAAACATTTTAATAGTGCATCCCTATCAGTAAAATTTTTGGAGCACACACCTGCAATATATGAGTATTTATAAACTATACACATTAAAGGTGCAATAAACACTTTCATATTTTTGTGCCACTGATGAATAAAATAAAAGTTTAAAGTAAATAATAAATTTTCTTGCCACACTTCTTTAGATTACCTTGCATATACTGTCTCTTGGGAGTCCACTGTTTTAATCCATACAAAGACACCACATGCAGATTTATAAGAGGATGTTTAACACTCCGATGAGTAATCGTAAAGACATTTTCATGGTTTTTATGACCTCCTCTGACTCAATGAGTTAGGAAAGCATCAGAAAAGACAGAGGAAAAGCTGGTTATCTTGATGACTCTGTGACTGTTACGGCATTGACAGAATTCCTGCAATGACAATTTTTAGTGCTGCTTGTCCCCATTGACTCTTCCATTTTCATAAACAAAAAGGGGCTGCTGAATGTACCTTAGGTTAAAATGCAATAGTTCAGTTGTAAGAGTGATGATGAACCTGGCAATAAGTTGGGTGAGCTGAATAATTTATATGCTATTAAATGAAGAAAAAAAAAAAAAACACAACAAAACCCACTTCTTTTACAGGAATATGAGGCCTTGACCAAACAACCATCTTGCAATCCTGATGTTTGGGTGAACCTTGCGTGTACCTACTTCTTTCTGGGGATGTATACGCAAGCTGAACAAGCGGCCTTGAAAGGTGAGATGTGTGTCTCTGATTGATGAAATGAACTATTTCTTGGCTTGAACACCTAAAATGATTTCCAGAAGAAGTATACAGTGCTATTTTATCAGAGTAATAAAGGATTCTTTTGAACAAAGTGGGTTTTTTCCTTTTTTTTCTTTTTCTTTTCTTGTCATTCAGGGCAAGATTTATAATGTGATTTGCTCTCTAAAAATACCTTGGGCAGGTGGAACAGCTGGAACTGAAAGAAGCATCTGGAAAATAATTTCTCTCACTAATTTCTAAATACAAAACCTAGCATATGCTGACCAGCAGCAAAAACTTACTGTGCTTTTGGCTGACTGCATATCTCTGAGCCATTGCAGATGAAGTTAATGAGGATAGTGAAATTATCAACAAATTACATGAGAGAATTCAGCAGTTTGA
Source organism: Pavo muticus (assembly GCA_016647715.1). Lineage (NCBI taxonomy): Eukaryota > Metazoa > Chordata > Aves > Galliformes > Phasianidae > Pavo > Pavo muticus. The sequence continues at coordinate 3,736,239 of JACDJE010000012.1, forward strand.
GTGACTTAGATGGTCTTACTGCCTTTTTAGTTAGATATCAGGGATCTGGTTATAAGGTGTGGACTTTGCTGCACCACGTTATTACGTTTCCATGTAAATGTGAACATGCATGGAATCATTTAAAGAAGAAGAATGGAAATTAGATTCCAAGGCACTTTTTTACTGCCTAAAAACGTTTCTGCAGTTTGATTTTGTTACCCATCACTTTCTGTTTTTCTTAGTGACATATTGTTTCCCATCACCATGTATCTCAGTGCTTCCTAAGTACAGTTAATAGTAGTGGTGTTCTCAGTCAGTTTTTGACTCTCACCTTTTTAGGATAAGACTCTTATGGAGTCTTTTTTCTTTGTTTCATTCTTTATTTTTTTAATCTTGGACTGAAAATAGGGTAGGGAGAAAATTACTGTGCGTTTTCTGCTACTGTGTTAGAACACCTCCAAAGAGGACAGTTTTGCAGTAGTTTTTAGAGATAATTAGATTCTGCTAACCCTTTAAAATTCCCCGAACAATCATCCTGAACTTGATTCCCACAACAAAAAATGTTTTGTTTCCAACTACAAAAGGTTTCCTCCAGAAATGTATATTCCATATTCTTGATTAGTGATCCATATTGTTCAAGAAGTGTGTAAAATTCTAGTATTCACAGGTAATTATCTAATCCTTAAAGTACTGCAAGCTTGAGTTTAGGAGATTACAATCTAGGACATGAACTTGAAATCTAAAAATAATTGGGCAATAGATCTGAGGTGTCACTACACCTAAACCACAGAGGAAGCAAGTGGCTGCATCCTGTACCAGTTGGAGCCAGCTTCACATAGGGTAAATTACAGTTATCATTCTGGAGATGACAGATACGCGGACGGGCATGCATCTTTAGAGCTGTGAGCTGAAAGTGAGGAAAGATTAATTCTTCCCTGCTCCCCAGAGCAGTTCTTGGTAGCATGGCAAGGGGTAGGGTAGGTGGTGTGGTTAGCAGTGCTCTAGTGCCAGAAAAAAAAGGGCAGGAACATTAAGAAAGGAGTGCATGACATTGGGAATGTAGCTGAGGGATGAAACAGAAAATAGCTTAGCAGTAATGTTACTTCCTGATCTTTATGTAATTGTGCAAGTAGGGCAGCATGCCTGTTTTTATAGTGAGATGCTAGGCCTTTGTTGTGAATATTGCAATACTGATGATTCCTAGCTACTTAAGCTTGATGGGGAGGCAGTCACAGCTGAAGATTTGTAACACTTAGGAGCTTTCAGTGGAGAAGGAAGTGTTGTAGATTCCCCTTTCCACATCCATCATTTCGGCCTTTCCTACACTGAAGTTGAATCATCTTATTTTCACTCAAAGTGTATCCTCTTTTGGTTTATTTTAGTGTCTTGCAATGGCATCAGTGTCAATTTTTCTCAGTACATTAACAGAGGAAGCTGTAGCGTCTTGAGATTTCTTCCGTGGTTTTGCAAAGATCCAGAAGAGGCAAAATACTTCACTGAGTTGTAAGCACAACAGGTGAAGTCTGTAGAACGCCACCATTTATCCACTACAGCCTTTAACTCTGCTGTAAGAGTGATAGATACCATTAGTGTTGGGCTGCTTACCATTGCTATTTTGGGAATACGCTGCCAGACTTTTTTGCATACTGTTTGATGTTTATTGATTATTGCTGCGGTTGTCATGCCCCTGAAAGCAGCACAGCACTAAAACAAATGAAGGAGAAATAATTTATTTTCATTTATAATTCTAAATTCCTACGGTGTTGGAGTCTCTGCATGAAAGGGAATGTCAGCTAGCTTTCTGGAATGGCTTGTCTGCACAAAACTATAAATATCTGGAAATTAAATAGAAGTTCCTTCTTGTCATTCACTGTTGCCATTGCTTAAGAAAATTGTTAACTGAGGAAAAAATATGAAGGATGTTTAAAAATCAGGAAATGAAGGTTAAGGGCCATGAGGTAATTATTGCATTTCATAAAATATCGCTTGCATTCTATTCTGGAGTAAGACTATTTTTTAATAGATGTGAAGCTTGTCATTACTTAAATAAAACTTAATTGGATATTCTCTCAGGAAATAAGTCTGTGCATCAAAAGTCATATAAACCAGAATTACTGCAAACATAACCTAAGAAGTGGAACAAAAAGTCAGTAGAGGAGATGTACTTTATCTCTAGGCTTTCTGCCAAATTCAGATACTTCTGGTTTCTTTTTCCTGCTGTCCTCTTATAGAATCACAGAATCACAAGGTTGGAAAGGACCTACAAGATCATCTAGTCCAACCCTTCTCCCATTACCATTGCTACCACAAGCACTAAACCATATCTCATAGCTCCTCATCCAGACGCCTCTTGAACAGTCACAGGGATGGCAACTCCACCACCTCCCTGGGCAGCCATTCCAGTGCCTGATCACTCTCTGAGAGAAAAAGTTTTTTCTTATGTCTAATCTAAACCTCCTCTGGTACAACTTGTGGCCATTTCCTCGGGTCCTGTTTGTTGCCTGGTTTGTTACCCCTCCTCATCACAACCTCCCTTCAGGAAGTTGTAGAGTGCAATTAATGTCTCCTCTGAGCCTCCTCTTCTCCAGACTAAACAATCCCAGCTCCTTCAGCCGCTCCTCATAAGACCTGTGCTCCAGACCCCTCACCAGTTTCGTTGCCCTTCTCTGGACAAGTTCCAGGGCCTCCATGTCTTTCTTGCAGTGAGGGACCCAAAACTGAACACAATACTCTAGGTGCAGCCTCACCAGTGCTGAGTACAGGGGGATGATCACCTCTCTGCTTCTGCTGGCCACACTATTTCTAATGCAGGCCAGGATGGCATTGGCCCTCTTGGCCACCTGGGGATGTTATAGGTCCTGAATCTGTAGTGAAAGTAGAGTTACTTCAAGTCAGCAACTGTTGTTCCATTGTCGTCCCATATCAAAGCTTCCAAGTGATGCGTTGTTTATTCCTTTTGCCTCAGTGCTTTAATTGCACGGGGCTGAACATATATTTTCCTTAGTGTATGTCAGCCCATCTTGCCTTGTAAGAATGCAGCCAAGTCTTCATCTTGGCTTAATAAACAATAATACATGTATTAACTTTTCATTATAAAACTAAGTAGTCTTAGGTTGCATTCCCAGTCCTGTGCCTTCAAGAAATAAATGACAAGGACCAGAAACTCAACCTGCCACATTTGCACAGAAATGCTGGCAACTAAACCTGGTGTTCAGAGGCTTGTACAGTGCTCTCAGAAGCCTTTGGCTAGCACTGCATTAAGAAAAATGCAAGAACCAACAGTATTCTTCTAAACCACAAAATACATGCCAGCAAATGTGATTTGCACATAAGTGAGGCTGCAAAAAAAAAAAAAAAACCAACAAAAAACAGTCTCTTTATTTTAAATGTGGAGATCTACAGTTAAATGTAAGCTTCATGCACAGATAGGGTTGTATTAACTTGTCATTAGAGGTTTTTTCCCTTCTCTTTTTGCTGGGCAGCGCTTTATAATTAATTTGCTTCTTCACAGCGCTTCGTGTGTCAGCTCAGAATCTGGTTTAACTGAACAGATATTTCTCATTTCAGCCTGTGCAGGAAGGAGCAATGTTGCACAGAAGCAAAACAGAGATGAATTAATAAGAACAGCGGCATTTTCCAAACCAGTTTTGCTTATTCATGCACAAATGTTTGCCAGGTGTCAGATAGTTGTCGCCAACGAAAATGTGCAGTTACAAGAGGGCATGGAAACATTGCTGGATTTTCTTTTCCTTTAGGCTGCATCTTTCCCTACATGCAGAATTATTTGCTGTCTGCTTGTACTGTATTTCTTGAGAACAGAAGTTCATTTTCATTGCATTTTAGTCGTCATTTTTAAAACAGCTGAGTTTGAGAAGTGCACACAAGAAAGTATCAAATTATAGATCTTTTAACTTGAAAAACGACTAACCTTATTTTGATTTGGTGGTGTTTTGTTGCTTCTGTTCGGTTTGTGTTGGTTTTTCATTTATTTTTCAAAGCATCGTGGAATCCACATAACAGAAATAACTGGGTTTTTGTTTCAGTCATCTTCAAGTTACTGTGCTCAGGCATGCCTGAAATGAAACGTGTGTACTGCAAGGAACTGAACACAGTTGAACTGACTTTTAAGGATATGAGAGAATAAAAGTATTTGAGGAAAGGGAAAATTTCAGTGAATTACCTATGTAGGTTTCATGTGAGAAAATTCTCAACAGTTGGGCTATTCAAGCGTGTGTAAGTGTGAACCTCAGTGTTGGACTCTGTTTTTTCCTGACATTTTTCCCTTACCCTTGTACTTTCCCTCCACCAGCGAGACTGTGGTTCTGAGGAACAGAGGGCTTCATTCAGCTGTGCTCAGGTGAGCAGGGTGTCATTTCTCAGGGACAGCATAATAGGGTTTTCTTTGGTCATATTTTCGGTATTACCTGGCTGAAGCATTCTCATCACTGTTCCACTCCTACTCCCTCCCAGCTCTGGCAGTTTCAGATGTATTCTACACTGTTAGCATATGAAGTGCTTTATAGATCCATGTCAACTATGACTATAGTCCCTGAAACATCAGCACTGATCATTACAAAAATTCTAGCATAGAGATATTGCTGCATTTCTTAGGTGGAAAGAGAGATGTCCAGTCAGTCTATCTCAGTGATGTCTTCAGTACAAGGCCAATACTAGACTCAGGAGCAGGGTCCAGTTTATCGCAGTGCAGCACTGTCATCATGATCCCTGATTTCTAAATGCTGATATAAATAGACAAACAAGCAAAAAAAAGCAGTTTCCTTCTTGAAAAAGTAGGACAGGAAAATAAATGTGTGCTTCCTTATGGCATTGGTAGGTCAGTGACAATGACATTTGATAACAGAGAGTAGTAAAAGAGCAAGCCTAGTGTTCCTCAAAAGATAGTTCTTTGATAATGAGGCACTTTCACCCCTTCTTGCCCCAATGATTAACAGCAGCTTTATCTAATATTTATTATTTGATTCTATCTGGAAATTAATCTGACCTTGTTCATATGTCTCTCAAAAAATGAATTTGGCACTGAGAGAAAATAAACTGCTGTTATCGAATGTTTCCGTGGTTCTGCTTATAATGTCAACAGGACTACATTTTTTTGTTTGTTTTTGACCTTCCTCTTTCTTGCCTGACCTCATGTAAAAAGGTTGTATTTTAAAGAATATAAAATGGATTCTATCAGGTAATACTGTATCTTACGCAGTGAGAGGTTTTTTCCTATTCCTATGCCTATACAAACCATCAGAATTTGGGTTTCACCTTTTGCCTGGTTTTAGGTGTAGAATAAAATGAACTAACCCTCAGGCTCTTGCCAACAAGTAAATAACAATTTCAATGTCAGATCAGATGCCAAATTTGTGAGTGCAGCACTACCGTCATTGGTTGACCAGTGAAACAATAATTCCTCAGTGTAGGTTCTTGAGGGAATACTGCTTGCAAGTCACTTACAGAGGAATTAATGCTAAAACCTACTCAAAAAAAGAAACAAAACCTATGCACAAAAAAAGGAACGTTGGTGTCTTTGTTCACTGGACTGTGGTTATACAATATGTTATTTTCAGTGAAAATCCCACAAATTGTCCTGCTTGTATTTTTGGAATCTTTGATGACCAAATGTTTTGAATTGCAAAGAGCGGTTGCAGTTGGTTGAAGTTTTGCACGAAAGCACATGTGGGGTCCATGTGCAACCTTTGTAAACTTTGATAGAGAAACCTATCGATTAATGCTAAGGTGTGTGCAAAGTTAACCGTGGCATCATTGCTGGCAGCACGTCAAAGAACTTGCTTTATGTCGAAGTGCTCCAGCTTTCTGACTCAGTGGTTGAAATAGTCTCTGGAATGTACTGCGATGTCAATAGTAATGCTACTGCTGCTTACACAATATTGATTGTAGATCAGAAAAGCTTTCCTTTCCTTTATTAGGCCAATGAGAATTCCCTAATATATCCTAGACTGAAGACCGTGTAGCTTTGTAACTACTTGATACTTGGATAGTAATACTTGGCAAGATATTTTGGTTTTGTGAGAACTCTTGTAACACCTTTTCCTTTTGGTACTCCTCTATACTAGAAACTCTTTAGAGAGAAAATTTGCTGTCTTTTTTTTTCTAGACGTAGTTGGAGAGAGTACACAGAGCTTTACAGTGCCCATCTGATGAGAATGGCCTGGTTCGTTTTTGGCATTGTTGTGAATTACAGTTTCCTTATTATGTAGACAAAAAGTAAGAAGTATGGAAATCTGTCCCTAAATTGCCATTTAAAACAAATCTTATTTATTGCTAGAAATTTCCATCTTTGAGAGGGAAGAGAAAGAGGTTTTGGTGGTTTGAGCTCTCTTTCATGGTTTAGGATGTCAGAAGAATTATAGAGTTGTGTTACAGGCCACTGCTTTGCTAACTCTGCATTTTCTTGGCCCTGTAAACACAGTAAGTAATTCTGTTCTTTGTAAAAATTCCATGTAAACCCTGGTTGCCAGCTGGTTGGTCTGAGCAAAAATGAGAGTGCTCATTAGCTGAGTAGGCTGAAGAAAACACAGGAAACAAGGGAAGGCTTTTTGGAAGATTGCTCCCGAAAGGAGTTAATAGCTCTGTTGACTAAGAACCTTCGTCAATCTCGGTGAACAACAAGGCTCTCTGTAGTCACTTAAAACTCTGCAGTTAACAGTTTGTGCCATATGAAATGTGTTAAATGCAATTCCTAAGCCTGCTAGAGCCAGAAGTTTTGAGGACTTCAGAGGCTTTAGAAAGCCACTCTTCTCTCTTCATGTCTTAGTTTGAATCTTATCTGCTCTGAGTACAGGATTCATTAATGTGCCTTTTGTTCCTATGGACTGAAGAAATATTAGAACTATGTACACATAACCAAATGGTAGCAGCACTGGAATTTGCAGTACACTGAAAGTTGACAAGATTCCTAGAAATATGAATCACAGTTTACTTCAAATATTACACATTGTAGAAAGAACCTTGATTATGAGTTTGTCCGTTGCTGCTTTTTTTTTATTCTATGAGAGATGTGCTGCATGGCATCAAGAAAAAAAACACTTTAACCAGAAGGACCAGCAGAGAAATGGTAGTGCAGTTATTCACTGTTTTAAAACTCATGGAAGGAAGAGGCCAATGAAAAAGTATTTTCAGCAGGGATTTCAAAAGAAGTGGACAGGGAATGAAGATGGGAAGCAGGAAGGCTTTAAAGCCAGTTAAAATTGCTGAAGTGAAGTACAGTGAAGAACTGTATTTGGGCTAGTTAATGAAAAAATACAAGCGTATGCATGCCTGTTGAGAAAGTTAAAGTAAAAACTAGATGTCCTGAGTTGTTCTTTGCAGAAATACTTACTGAATTTTCCTTTCAGCACCTAAGAGTCGTCTTCAGAACCGTTTACTCTTTCACCTGGCACATAAGGTACAATGTCTTTTCTTCACTCGTGCTTTGCTTTGTTTTCATTTCAATTTGGTAATTTGTAATGTGTTCTGGCAATAATTAAAATGTCTGTGGTGGAAGGAGAACAAAGATTTTCTGCAACCACTCTCCTGTAATAAAATGTGGAGGAGAAAGCAAGTGTGAAAACAGGATCTTGGCATAGATGCCCTCAGCAAATATCTACAAAAAGCCTTACCAACCAGTTTTATGCAAGTCGTACAATAAGAACCTGATGGTTTTTTTGATTATGAAGAACCTGAGACTTTGAACAGAATCAGAAATGCATATACCACTGTTCTTTTTCTTTGAAGTTATCAAAGTTTCCTAACTTGCAGCTGTATAAAGCAGTTTGACCAAGAAGGTTCATAAGGTATTTCTGATCCTCCTAAGTCATTCAGTATCTAAAAAGTAATCATGTTTATGGCATGAGACTTACTTAAATTTCAACAACAGTTAAATGGCTGTTTCAATTACCACACATGCCTGTCTTTGCTTTTGTACCATCCTGTATGATACCCAACCAGTACTGTGCTAACGAAGAGACTGAGTTTTGGACAAAATAATAAAATACAAGTCCTGCACGTTAGCTTTGATGCTAGATTCTCTTCACTTAAATTTCTGTTGGTGTAGAAGAGTAATCTTAAAATGTTTCTGTAGCAACACAGGCATTTAAGAGATGTCCATGATAAAAAGAAAGGAAGCGCTGGAATAACTGATTTGAGTAAAATGATTGCTGGATAGCCTCAACTTTACTACTGTAATACAAGTATAAGATGATTGTTGAGCTCTGTTGCTTTTTTATACCCTAGTGTGTTTGTTATGTGCTTGACAGCAGTGCTTTTAAAAATCAGTGCTTTCATTGGAATTTTGAAGGAACGATGAAAGAGGATTTGCTAGTGTTGTAGAGAAGTATTGTGAAAGTTAGTGCTTGAGTGTTGGCAGGACTTCCATTTTTCTGCTATCCATGAGAAATAAGATTTCATCTGTTAACAGAAAAAATTCTGCCAAATTGAATAGTAAGTTAAATCCTGTGTTGCAGAATTATATTTGTGAAATAACTTAACTGATTAATTAAGCTCTCTTATCCAGCAAGGCACACGACGTGTAATTATGTCTAAATAACAACTTAAAGGAAAACGCGTGCTTAGTTTTAGCCTCACATTTATCTGGTTACAACTGGTCTGCGTCTTAATGTTTGGCTTTCTCCACTGTTCAAATTAACTTTGAAGTAACATCCAGATGTTAATAATGAATCGCTTGCTGCTTGCCAGCGAGGACAAAACTAATCCAGCGCATTAACTTAAAATGTATTTCTCATTGAACTTTTCTGAGAATGTCTCACTTTCTGTTTTAGTTCAGTGATGAGAAGAAACTGATGAGTTCTCACCAAAATCTGCAAGACATTACAGAGGATCAGCTTAGCTTGGCATCTATCCACTACATGCGGTCCCACTACCAAGAAGCTATTGATATCTACAAATGCATTCTTCTTGAAAATCGGTGGGCATTTTTACGCTGAACCTTACTTTGATGTCTCCGATACTGTTATAATTGAATTACAACTAGTTGCTTTTAGGTTCTAAAAGTAGGAATTCTCCCCAGTTACTATGCCCTCCTTCCAATGCAAAATGTGCACAAGTTGCAGATCCCTCGATTTTGTTCATTGCACATCATTATGGAAAAATGCATATTTAAAAAGTAAAACTGCTCTCCGTTGCTTTATTTTCTTGTAATTCATCCTGACAGCCCCCTATATTTTCATACTTTTCTCTTCTGAAATTATTTATGGTTACGTACCTGCTTTGTCTTTTCTTTTTCTTTTTTTTCCTTCTCTTTCTTTCTTATCTTCTGACGATCAGTCTGGTGAGCCTTGCTTTTGGTCATTGATTTCTGCTTCACCTGCTACCCTTTCTAAGAAAAGGTTCAGCTCTTAGTGGTTATGTAGAAAGCTCTTTGCATTTCTTTAAGTATCGTGTTTTTTCTATCATATTCTACTACTTGGTTCGTAATTTAAAAAGGAACAAAATGAATTCTTAAGCGGCTGGAAAAAGAGTTTGGTAAAGTAGAAATTGTAGCCCCAGAATACGTAGCTGTCTTTTGGCACTGTCTCCTCTTGAGTGCTTTACAGAAAGCTGAGTGTCCTTCATAATGTACATATGTAATTTAATGCTCAGGAAAAAGTTTCTTAAATTCTAAATCTGTAGAAGCAATCATGCAAAGCTGAGAGAGTAACCTTCATAACAGTTATCTTTTTACTTACTGTTACCACGAATATCTGTCTTATTTCTGTGCCTAGGTCTTCTGTTTTCATAGCTTGCAGTAGCCTGTTTAGTTTTCTGAAAAAATAAAATAAAATTGTATTTCTAAGATAATAAGATCTGTTGAAATGTTTTCAAAGTTTTAAGTACGTATTCAAAGTTTTCACACACATTGCACAGAAAATCCTGTTCTTCCAGGACAAAAGTACTTATTTTCTATGGATTTCCTTAGTGTGAATTACCACATTTTCCAAGATTTGCAAACCAACAGTTTTGTCAGTAATTGTGTTGGAATAGCTGCCACTGAAAAAACTCATGCACGTCTGTTAAGAGATCTGTGCAACTTATATCACAAACTAGGGATATAAAGATACCCAACAAGTATTTAGAAATCCCAAATTTCATATGTTTGTTGAAGATACAGGGCTTCATCACCGATTTTAATATTCTGTAATATAACTATCTGGTTATATCTGTACCATCTGTAATATAACTATCTGGTGGATTGAAATGTTATCTTAAATGCTTTTTTTCCCGTTCTGCAGGGAGTACTTGGCTCTGAATGTGTATGTGGCTCTATGCTATTATAAACTGGATTACTATGATGTATCACAAGAAGTGCTAGCTGTTTATCTTCAGCAAGTTCCTGACAGCACCATTGCTCTTAACCTCAAGGCTTGTAACCATTTCCGACTGTACAATGGAAAGGCTGCTGAGGTATCTGTTTGACAGCCCTTCAGTTTGCCTTCATTTTAGTTCAAGGTCCCTTAGGCATTTCTCTTCCTTGTTATCTGTCTTAATCAGTTAATCATGTTGATAATGGCCTACTATCACATCGTTATGTCCTCTTAAGAGTTTAACCTACTTCAGTTACCCTACTATTAAGCCATCTGTACACATGGGTGCACGCAGTTTTCCTGGTCCACTTTTGACTTTATGTATTACTCAATTGGTAAAAATCATCATATAAAAGTGGGAAGGCACAACTTGTGACCCGGCACTGATGGAGATGTTTCTGTCAGTTCTGGGACAAATACGAACCTCTATTAATATTTGTGTGCTTTTTTTGTGTGTGTTATTGTTAAACTTTTTGAATATATGTAATTCCAGGCAGAACTCAAGAACTTGACAGACAGTGCCTCATCATCTTTTGAGTTTGGGAAGGAGCTCATTAAACATAATCTGGTGAGTAATGTGCTTCTTGAGTTTCATGGGGTCTGCAGTCATTTGTGGAGCTTTTCTTGAAGACTTATAAAAGGGAATATTTTGGGATCTGCAAACACCTGAATCTCTGTTGCCCTCTAAGTCCCATTCCAGAAAACTGGCCTGTATAATCAATGTACCATCAAGTTTGTTGCTGTTGCTTTTTTTCACCCTGGCATTTTCTCTGACAGTTTGAGACTGTATCATGAAAATAATAACGTCGTTGCTTTTACACAAAAGGCATATCAAAATAATTCATAGCCTATAAGAATACCCTGGCAAGATATTTTGTAGAGACTAGTCAACTAGCGTAGTATAGAAGCAAGCCAGAACTCATGACCTTGAACTGTCAACTCAATGTTGTCTACAATTGACTACCATGTCAGTGGAATTAAGATAACTCAGGAAAATGGTCTTTATCAAAACAGTACTTGACAAGCAGTGCGTGGGGAAAAAGATACCGGCACAAGCCAAAGTATTTATGTATTCTGCAGTAAAAGAGTCACTGAGTACCTGTTAATGCTTCCCGCAATGCTATTATTACTTTGCTGAACAATTGTCAGTAGCTATTATTTATCAGGCAGTTGTTTGTCACAACAAGCTAACACTGATTTCAGACTGAACTTTATAAGTTAAAATTCTTTACTTTGAATATTGGTCTTTTTGCCAGGAGTTTATCGAGCCAATATATAAGAATTTTTTTTCTGGAGGAACTGTCATGTAACACTGAAGTATAAAGCATTGAATCCTTTATAGATCTAATGGCATTCTAAACAATTTTATAATAGGTATCCTGGTTTTTTCTCAAATGCATAATCGTAAGGAAACTAATTTTGTACTTGTTCTCACTTTTATTCTGGGCAATATTCTTTAAAATGTTTGGTATGTAATGTGTCACAGCTCTGAGCTGCTAAAATCTGAGATCAGTCAATCTCTGTTGATGAATTATGTACTTAATATTCTTTAGAATAAAGGTTGTCATACATATAATTTTATTGTTATATTAAAGCAGGAATTACACTAAAGACAGTACTGTTGACTTCTTACTGTTAACATAGGAATTAAAGAGATCGTAGGGAAGATTATAATATACAGTTATCAATATGCTGCTTTTATTTGCAGGTGGTGTTCCGAGGAGGAGAAGGGGCTTTGCAGGTGCTGCCTCCTCTGGTTGATGTTATTCCTGAGGCAAGACTGAATCTTGTGATTTACTATCTCCGGCAAGGTAAATATGCCTTCCACTGGCTCTCCCATAGCTTCAGGGATGATTTTTATTTATCTGATCTCAACTGATTACTCCCCAAAATGCTTATTATTTTGCAGCAGCGTGTAATATATTTCCTTTACAGTATCTCTGAGAAATAGTGATGTAAACAAATTCCCATGGCTTGTAGAGAAGGGCTGTAATTGTATGCCATCAAATAAATCTATTTCCACAGAGAATTGGAGGTACTTCGGTTTGTAGGGATGGCTAAACTGGTGAGATAGGAATTGGCTGTGGCAATATTATAGGGACTGTGTCAAAAGACCTTGCCAAAGTCAAGCATGTGCTACTATTTCCTTATCCATACAACCAGGCATCCATTGGGTCAGTCAGTACACTTTGACATTGGTAACTCTGCACCTGCTGCTCCTGGCAAACGTTGTGTCCAGTATTATTGTAATTAATATTATTGAAAGCAGTATTAGTATTATCACCAATTATATTATTATTAACAACATTATTGAGGAAGATATGTTTCAAATTGATCTCTGCTTATTCAGAAGCAAAGTAAATCTGCATCACTTAAAAAACAGTCCGTTTACTCATTTGCTGCCATACTCATTTGCTGCCAACCCTGCAGTAATTTCAGTTACTTTCTTTCCATTCTTTGTTATTCAGATAACACGCATACTGACAAAGGAATGCTATGGAGTTAGGATAGAAATGTGCTTACGCTATGTTTCCATTTAAAAATCTTTATAGTGCAGCAACATTTTTTATAGTGCAGTTAAGAACACTACCGATGACAAGGTTTCTGATAAAGGCATGCTCTGAAGTGGAGAGACTGAAGCACAAACGTGCTTCCCATTTTCTTCTGTTTAAGGTAGTGAGTTTTAGGGTATGGGGCCAGGAATTCCAATCTTAATTTCCTATATTTGTTAGAGAACTTCTTCAGAGCCCAGAGAGCAGAATTCTATGTTGATGGTCCACACTGATAAAAAAGCAGGGCTGCAGTTTCTTTTCCTCCTCATGCCCTGCTAACAAACTTGAATAGCGATCTTGTCTCTTGCCTTGTGCCAACATTGATGAGCTAAGCTAGTCAAAGAAAAAAACCTAAAAAACCATTTCCAATTTTTTTATAAAAAGTGATTACTTTTGTATAGTCTGTACTGGCTTACTATGTGGCTGCTCTAGGGAATGGGTAGAACAGCAGAGTTGTTGGTCAGGGTTGAATTGGAGCTTGAGATCTCCAATGTATACTGCCTTAAGTCACCCTGGAGTACTGTCACTGTGCTGTATGGATGGTATGTACTGTCAAAAAGGAAGCTTTGTTTGACAAGGTTTATTCTTATAGGCAGCTGCTATAATGCTGTATTAACAACGTTTTGTCAGTTCAAGGGGCATCTTCATAAGGTTTAGGATATTTTCAGTTTCTATTTCTTGGGGAGATACAAAGTTGCTTACTGAATCCAAACTTTACATTTAAATTTATGCTAGTAGTGTTTTTGCTTGTTAGAAGTACGATCAGGTAAGAGGTGCTGGACAGATTTTGAAATATTGATAAGAAAAAATGAAGTTTCTCTTCAGAAACATCTTACCTGGTCCTGCATATGGAGTAAATAAATATGAAAAGAGATACAACAAGAAAGTAATGGATTTATTATCTTGACCTTGTACTGTTGGAAAGTCAGCCACTAGCTTATGAACAAGGGACCGAGTCATCTCTTCTAGGAAAACCGTAGTAATAAAGAAGCTATTACTCACACCATGTTTGTTGTTCGAGTTCTGGAAAACCATCACCATTGTGATATAAATTCACAGTGATTTATAGGTACCTTTCTCTTCCTGTCTAAATGCTTTATTTCTTCATCTGTGACTATAGGGGAATGTTGTAGAGGATGAGTGATTTGTTCTAATATAACATGCCGTGGTTTGTCATGCATTCTAACATCTGGTATTTCAGATGATGTGCAGGAGGCTTATAACCTGATTAAAGACTTGGAACCTACAGCTCCACAGGTAATTGGAAAATGATGTCATGGTACATAAAGACAGGTTATAAATTAGTATGAATTCTGCCACATACAAAACTGGTATCCTGCGGATAGCTTGCTCCATTCCCACTCTTAAACCTCCCAGGTTTTATCCTTTTATCAATGATAGATTTAACAGTCATCCATAGAATATTATATGTGCATACATGAGTACCTAGCATGTTTAGTACTGTACTGCCCAGGGTAGATTGAAAATGCAACTCTTTGTGCAGATTTGATTCTAGGGAGCTGACCATTACTGTATAGATAAAAGCTCTCTTCCAACTACAGCTGCTTGTCACTTCTCCCTCGGTGGTGGTTACCACCATCCCTCAAGATCTGCTAGCTCAGACACTCATGTGGTTTGACCTGAAGCCATTTCAATAAAAATGAGCTAGATTAGATTCAACGTGTTAAATAATAGGTCTCTTCTAATCCCATCTCACTTTGGCTGCCATGAGTGAGAATTGCAATATCCCTTGACTGCTACTGTCATTTTCTTTTGTGGCTGTTCCAGCGTCTCTAGTCCCTGATTTATTTCTCTTTGCAGCTTAGTTTCCAAAGATCACATAACCAGGCATGAAAGAGACCTTTCATGAGTGTGTGTGAGGAATAGATGGAGGGGGGGGGAAAAGAAAACCTCAAACACAGATCTGGTAATTCTGTGCTGAGGAGTGTCTTCTGCTGTTTCTTTTTGCTTTTTATTTCTTGCATTTTTCAGTATACTTAATACTTATGCAGTTATATATGCTGTACTTAATACTGAAACAGTTTTATACAGGTATTGCTTCTTTGGCCCGTTTTCTCCCTGCATTTTCCCCATATACAAGCTTAGTATGTATACCATCATATCACCCACTTGATACCTTTTAAATTGAGAATCTTTGTGGATTTTTTCTCCATTTTTTCACCCACATTTGGAAGGAGCTCCCCACTAAGACTGCAAAACTATACATGTAGTTCTGTAGTTCACCTGTAGTTCTTATCAAATTTCTTCTTTGTCATGGAGTCTATAGGATTTAATTTTGCATCTGTAAGCATTGATGTACTGAAACGATTACTTAGCATGCTGGCCAAGATCAGATTGTTTCCTTACATTTTGTTAATTTGTGTACAGTCTTTTCTTTTTTTCCTCCTTTCCTGTGTTTATGTCTGAGGGATCTGCCCAAGTTTATCAGGAGTACCTACTACAGCACATTTATAGCTAGAACGCTGAATTATAAGATTTAAACAAGACAAATGAGTCTGTTACATGCTAAGAAAACCTTGCTCAGTGGAGAATAGAAATGTCTTTGTAGCTCATAGTAGAGATTACAGCATACTCTGATCCAGTTCCTAGTTTCAGTAAATAGCATTGAGCACAAATCTCTTGACATTTTTACCCTGATGAGAAACGCTGCGTTTTGGAGCATCGGTGGTGGCGGTGATGGTTAACCAGTGTGTGTAGTAGAAGTTGGATCTGTGCATTAATAGAACAATATTGCACTTGATTATTAGCCAGATGGTGGCGAAGAGGGCATAATACTACATTATGGTGTAAGTTCTGGTGCATAATCTTTGAATATAAAGCCTTATGGGAAAACACTCTAGCTCTTTGCAGCCCAAATATTTAGCAGAAGTGACTAGCTAACAAGTAGTATAGATTTTTGGGGGGTGACTGTGATGCCGTACTGAAGCACTTGCTCTGGTAATAACCAGCTGTCAGTTAAACTGGTTTGGGATAGAGTTAACTTTAGAAAGAAAAATATGTGTGAGTACACTGTTCTGTGTCTCCTGAAATCTTCACCTTGCCTTTTTTGATCCTCTTTACTCTTTTTTTCCAGGAGTATATCCTCAAAGGAGTGGTAAATGCGGCTCTTGGACAAGAGATGGATTCGGTGAGTTAAGCCCATGAGGTTCTCCAGCTTCTTCAACAGTAGGATATGACCAGATCTGTAGGGACTGGACTGGAGTGAAAGTCATCTCACATTTACATTGCAGGATCTCTGAGTCTCTTCATATTACTCCATGCAGTTCTTAGTCCATAATGAATAAACTGCAAGTTTCTGTTACTAGTCCTGAAAATAAATCAAGCTAAATCTGACTTCCCTGTCATGCTTCCAAATTCTGTTTGCTTTTACAGTATTCCAGTGTATCTAGACCTATACAGTGGCATAGTTTACCTTTTCTGGTTTTACTTCAACCCCAGTTTGCCTGCATGTTGTTCTTCACTTCTCCCATCTATTCCCCAAAAGCATTTTCAGTTTGTATTGTAGTAACAACTCTGGAACTCGTGTTGACTTTTTTTCCTCTCCTAGAGAGATCATCTGAAAATTGCTCAGCAGTTCTTCCAGTTGGTGGGTGAATCAGCCAGTGAATGTGGTACGTTTGAAATGCTCTTTCTCTATTATGTAATCCCTCTTATGATGGTATATATTTGTATTTCATATCTTCATCTAACTGCTGACCGTTAGCTTGACTAGTGCTAGGCATTTTGTTGCTATAATGTGGGTAACAGAAAGTTTAATTTATGGTTTAAAAAAAATTTACATGTTAAATTAGAAGGCTCAATTTATTCCAAAACTTTGGCCAGAATTCAGCTGGAAAAGAGGCTATACTTCAAACTGCAAGTCTTCACTTAGAGAGACTCCAGCAGCTTGCCTTATATTAATAATGCCCTTTGTAGAAACGGGGGACAGCAACATAACTAAATTGCGTTGCTGAAACCTTTGTCACTTTTAAAAAATCTTGTGGAAAAGAAAAGCTGGCAGAAAAGAGCACATAGTTCAGAGTAATTCCTCCTTTAAAAGCGAAATAGTGTGGGTTTTGTATCCTCAAATGAAGGCTGTGTGGAGGACAACAAACTGTAGATAGGAAGTAGAAGAAATAAACAGAGTTCAGCTGAGATAGCAGAAAGCATACACATGAAAATCAAATATATGGGGTTTTTGTACGAATACTACATGTTTTTAAAATAGATGAGTAAAGTGGAATGCCTGTTTTTAGAAGAGGTTGTAAACCTAAAATCATTTTTTAAACACGATAGGAAGAAGGTAATATATAGCATATTGTTCACATTTAATTTGCAACAGGGCATTACAAAGTAGATGATGCCAGTGAAGAAATGTTTCTGAGCAATACAGAAACCTTGTCCGAAATAAAGTAAATGTGTTTTCTTTATCAGTGAGTAACCCAAACCTGTTTATGCTCATATAATATGAGATGCATAATACTGAGGCTAAATTATTCACCAACCAGAGTAGATGGCAGCAGTAGCTGGCATATTAAAGAGGTTAGAGGTTTTATATTGCTAGCTAATTAAATAATAGTTCAAGTTCTATTCAGCCCATGCTAACCTGGTAAATGCAATGATATGGCATGATACAGAAGAAAAATTTTGAATGACAACTTTTCACGCAAATGAACAGGTGATTCCTGACCAATACAGAGATTACTACATAGAACTTGATTTGAAATATTACGATCAAAATTCAATTCTGTTACAGTAATCTGAGTATAATCAAATTCAAAATCCATTTGCTAACAAAAACCTCAAGTATTTCTCCAGTACTAAATTTCAAGAAGGGAAGCTACGTAAGATTTCACTACAAGTTTTCTGTTTCAAATGAGAAGTAGCAGTGAAAAGGATAAAACAAACCTGATAAGAACACTTGAAAGAACCTTTTTTCTTCTTAAATAAAGGGTTCATATTCATAATTCATTAGCTGTAGGAGGCAAACAAAGACATGACTAGGTTTGCCAGTGGTACAAAATTACTCCACAGTGATGAAAGCTGTGGAAGAATATATGAAGCTGGGTAGTAATATGCAAATTAAATTTAGCTTTGATAAATACTAAGTATTAGTTATGGGGGATGAAAGCTTTAACTATGTTTGCAAAATTGTCAGAAGCACTAGAAAAACTGAAGAGGCTCTTAGGAACTGATGAGGAAAGAGAGAACAAAATAGAAATAATTAGTGTGTGATCGTACACAGTTGTAGTTCCCTTTCTTGAATATTGTCTGCAATTCTGATTCTTACATTTCCAATCAGTATGGTAGAACAAGGAAGTATACATAAGCACAACAAGGATAAAAGAAAAGGGACAGACTGTTGAACAAGGAGAGATAAAATAAGAGGTGCAGAGCCTGCAAAAGTGATGACTGGGTTTATTACGCTCGTGATACAGAACATTGTAAATCCATAGCGAAGATGTATAGAGAAGAATTAGTTACTCTGCCTTTCAAAGCCTAAAGAGCGTTGAAATTAATCATCAGCAAGATATGTGAAAAAGTAATTTGTGCTGCTTGTTTTTAACTAAGACAACTTCTTAGATATCGAATCTTGCAGGAACTAAAAGGTATAAAGAAAATCATAAAAGAAAAGTACATCGGCTGTTGCAAAATTTTTGGTTGCAGTTAGGAAGTCTGTCAGAGCAGATTGTTGGAAGGTGGGAAAAGCTTCAAAGGAAGTAGCATTGTGTGCCAAATCATATACTGTATGTGAAATCAGAACGTATTCTTTCTATAGCCATATATTCTTACTACACAAGCTTCTGAATGAGACAGACTTTGGAATCCATCCAATATGATCACTTTTATGTTCTTATGTTACTTAGCGTATTAACCATTATGTTGTATATTTTGGGTCATTTTAAATATGCTGCCTTTGTCTAGCTGCATTTTGAAATGGAGAACAGAATTCTCACCTGTTTGTACACTTGGGCTTGTAGCCAACCAGGCTATTCAAGCATGTAAGTCACACTTCAGCACTTCCTGCTGTGCCAATCTAGCAAAGAGTTAGAACCACCAGATCATCTGTTTGAGATCTTTATCAAGTTACTTAGCTGCTTTGCAGACTACAAAGGAAAAGAAGGTTGTGCTGATTACAGTGAGGAAATCCTGTGCTTTTTCTTTTCTTGGAATTGGACCTGCAAGGCTCTCAACTTTAATGTGGATTATCAAAAAATGAATGTATTGACTCAAAGATTTGTGGTGAGGTAGGGGTTGGCCTTTTCTCCCATGTAGCTAGCAGTAGTGCTGGAGGGAACGGCCTGAAGTTGCACAGTTGCACCAGGGGGGATTCAAGTCAGGAAACAGTAATTCTCCAAAAGAGTGGTCAGGCACTGGAATGGGCTGCGCAGAGAGGGGGTGGAGTAACCGACCCTGGAGGTGTTCAAGGAACGTTTAGATGTTGTACTGAGGAACATGGTTTAGTGGGAAATATTGGCGATAGGTGGACAGTTGGGCTGGATGATCTTAGAGGTCTTTTCCAACCTTGGCAATTCTATGATTCTGTGTAGAATATTTTCTCAAAAAGACTTTCTGTGTTTCTGACTTGCTCCCATTAACTGTAGAAATTCCAAGACTAGATGAAGAGAAAAGCACTAAAAAGTTAGTTTATGAAGAATACAGCGTTGTGTATTTGCAAGGTCATTTGAAGTCAGCGATTGAATCAGTTATTTTTAATTACATTTGTGACACAGAGGTTTGAGAAACATAGAGCAAGCAGAGGTTTTCAGTGTGAGATGAAGTTCTTACATATATGAGAAGTTACGTAATTTAAGAGGAGTGGGGACACCCAAAAGCAAAAAATCAGGAAGCACTTAAAGCATAGCAGTCAGTACTCAACTGTTAGATACAATAAATGACACCCAGACAGCAGCTCTGTTTGACTGCTTAATAAAGAATTTGTAATCCTGAGTGACTCCTGAAATAAAATTGGCATTATGAAAGGGGATATAACCAGATTTTTGCAGGTAATTCCCATGCTCTAAGTGATCCAGTCGCAGTGTCTCAACTTGGTAGAAAACAGAACGAAGATCGTATTTCTGAGATAATTTAAGGAGAAAAATGTTGCAAGAGGAATATTAGTGAAAGTAAATGAGCATTAAAATTTTCATTAAATACAGTGTTTGTGGTGCTGAACATAAGTCTTACAAACTACCCTATTTACACTGCCGACACAATGGAGAACAGCACCCCATTTGTTTTCTGTGGTCCTCTTAAGACCAAGGCAGGCGCCTCTGCTGTTAAGTGGAAAGAAGGAAGTATTTCTTCTGGGCTTGGCGCAGTCTTTTCTTTGAGGTATTCTTAGATCAATCTCAGTAATTTTTCAGAGTGAGAACCTTTATCCTCTTCCCACATAAGACAGACTGTGCGGAGTAGAACTATAAAACTTTGGTTTTCATGCTGAGTTGTACAAGATTTATAAGTGCTTACTTGTTTGGGTTTTGTTTGTTTTTTTCATTAGAAGTACATGGGGGATAGGGTGCTGGGATAATAGAATTTCCTGCCAAAGCGTGGATATGAGACTAGATACTGAAACTTAGACATCTCCCATATATGGGAAAAAAAATGCATGGTTCTAGTAACTCCTTTTTGGTGGAAGATGTATTCCCAGTTTTAAGTCTTTCAATGTTCATTTGCATTTTCTTGGATTTTATTTAAATTACTGAGAATTTGAGCCTCAAAAATTGAATGTGACAGGAAAAGGTGCATTCTTGAGGTACTTTCATTCTCATTACAATGAAAAAAAATTTAGAGAGTGGAATTCCAGTAGAATGCTGTGTTTAGTGCTGTGGTGCAGTCAAAGTATTGTTCTTCAGATACAATTTTCTAGTGTGGGTGGATTGATGATAACTCACCTGAAAGAGCAATGACTTCAGGGCTGTTGGTAATCTTAGGATCTTAGCTTCTGTCACTTCACCAACCAGCACAGAACAGCATGCTCTCTAACGACCTTGGGATATTGCCTTCGTGGCTGCTACTTGGATTCATCCATCTCTGACCACTCTTTGCTGGCTCAGTCTGAGGAAAAAGCAAAATTGTCCTAGTAAACTCTTAAAAAAAAGATCCTACTGGCACTCATTTGCACTTATCTGCCTAACTTATTTATGGTTCATGCTGTATTTTAAATTGTGCATGTATTGAAACTTTTTGGTAATGTTTTTGGTGTCTGAAGTTTGCTCTCTTATTGGAGCTAAAATCAGAATATATAGAGCTGCTTTGTCTGGGATAACTGAAGAGTGTAATTCTAAAGCAAAAGAGTATGAGGTCAGAATAACAAACTCAGACTTTGTATCAAATGTTTACTAAAAGTAAGAATAATTCATGGTAAAATAATGCTGCATAGATTTTGTCATGGAAAAAGTCCCATTACTTAAGCAATTTATTTCTGTAGAATGTGCTGTTGAATGCAGTGTTGTGATAGTTATTGTATGCTGAGAGAAAGTTGACAAGATGATCTAATAGCTTTTCTAACCTCTAGTGTACTCCTTTGCCTGAAAAGGCAAGCTACATTATTTTTAGAAGTTAGTTGCTTTTCATAGTTGCCAGCAATCTTGGCAGTGACCTCCGTTACCACATAATTTTTAAGTTCTACTAATCTGCATTTCTCTTTTGAATTTCAGATACCATTCCAGGGAGACAGTGCATGGCCTCCTGCTTCTTTCTTCTTAGACAGTTTGCTAACGTCCTGATTTACCTCAACTCAGTCAAGGTTAGTATTATTACGTAGCATTGGTAGTACTATAATACATAGAATCACTACCTGTGGAATTATGCTATACTGTGTGAGACAGAAAAAGATACAGAAACATAATAGGAACACAGGAACAGCAGTGCTACATAGTTGGTCAATACAGGAAGTGGATCCAAATGTATGGGAGCAGTTCGTAAGGTAGCATTGTGCAGCATGGTGGACATGATGTCTCAACCTGCAATTTAATCAGTATCAGACTTTCTGATGGCATCACAGGAGAAGAGAAAGATAACTAAAGGAAGACAATTAACTAATTTGTAGGAGCATGGAACTAAATAACAAATGTTTGTTTAAAGATTTATCAAATGAGTGATGGAGATTATTGTCACTAGTTAAAAACTGGGAACACGAGTATGATGAACATGAGTGTGTAAGGAAGATAAGACAGGAAGGATCGTGGAAGTAATAAAGCTTATATTTTAAAGAGAAAGCAGTCAGTGACAGGCTAAGATAGGGCAGTATTACCAAAGTAGAAAGCTAAGAATGCTATTTTTTCGGAAACAATCTGAGTGGTACCCTATAGGTAGTATTGCATTTTTCAAAGTGAGAGGAGTTTACACTTACCAAAATGCAATGCTGTCACATCACCTGCATTCAATGGATTGACATGACTGTAACTTACAGTTATTTACTTATAAATCAGATGTGAGGACCCAGAGATAGGTTGTAGTCTGATCATAGAATCATCCTAGAATCATAGAATGGCCTGGGTTGAAAAGGACCACAATGATCATCTGGTTTCAACCCCCCTGCTATGTGCAGGGTTGCCAACCACCAGACCAGGCTGCCCAGAGCCACATCCAGCCTGGCCTTGAATGCCTCCAGGGATGGGGCATCCACAGCCTCCTTGGGCAACCTGTTCCAGTGCATCACCACCCTGTGTGTGGAAAAACTTCCTCCTAATATCTAACCTAAACCTCCTCTGTCTCAGTTTAAAACCATTCCCCCTTGTCCTATCACTGTCCACCCTTGTAAACAGCCGTTCCCCCTCCTGTTTGTATGCTCCCTTCAAGTATTGGAAGGCCACAATAAGGTCTCCCCGGATTGCAATCTTGTTCCAGTGACTGTATACAAGAATGGTAAGAACTCTGTATTTGGTAAGAAGAGGAATGAGAAAAGAAACAATTTGGGAGATGCACTAGATGGGAAGAGAGCTATGATGTTCTAAGGGAGGGGAGACCTAAGGAATATGCATGTGGTTGTAATCATGCCAGAGCATGGGTGAAGTATGACAGAAGTGTAATGTTTTTAAACTATATCAGTGGAGAGGTCAATGATGAAATCCCAAGTGGCTATAGGAACTGGAATGGCTCCACTGTAGTGGGTTGAAAAGATACCTATTACCCTAAACTGAAATGAGTTTAATTGAAGAGAAGGAGCACTAGAAGCTAGCAGTGAGATTTGTTTTGCCTGACTTAGGCCATCTAAGAGTTAGACTTCCAGTGAAAACTGATCATCTTGTCTCAGTGTATAGCCAATATGGACATATGATAAATTTAAGAGAAGAATTCATCTTGTGTATTTCTTACAGTTATCTTAAATGGTATGAGTCACCCCAAAGATATGCACAGCTCTTGAACAACTAGTTCTAACCTGGAAAGGCTAAAGTTAAATGAGATTAATCACCACTGCCAATGTATATGGGAAAGCTTAGAAAAGAGAGAGTATAGTAGCATCTGGGGAGGCAAAAGGAGTAATCATTAATATTGGAAAGTAAAGCGTGGTTAGCATTTTTAAAGGAAAGTGTCAGAAGTGAGCAAGACACTAAACAAATTAAGAGGGTGAAAGTGGGCAATAGGGTGATGAAAGGATGGGACGAAGTCATAAGAGAAGTACTAAATTGAGGGGATTTGGTGAGACAATTCTGTTTGTGAGGGTATAAAGGAAAATGGTGTAGGAAAGGTTGGAAAGAAAGTCTGAAGGGGAAAAAAAGGAAGAACACAGTATTCAGTGTTTTTGGTTTGGTTTTTTGTTTTAAATTAGCTGTTCTACTGAAGGTATGAAGCACTACTGTTACACGTTACATGTAAGTGGAACTTTGCTTGCAACTGAACTTTTCCATTCATAATAGTAGTTTGCCAAAATCAGTCATCAGAGAAGAACGATGTACAGCAGTGTATCCCACATACAGCAAACAGTGTTGCACGTGCCTATTTTTAACCTATTTTAAATTTAAATGTTTTGACACATTTTTAGGCAAAGATAACCTTTCTTAGCATTCCCTCAGTTTTCATGGTTGTAAAGTGAATGTGTTATAAGGATTAAACAAAATATTAAGCTAAGTAAAGAAAGGTCGGTAGAAAAACCGCAAATTGATGCATTTCATTGCATAGTGGTATATGTTTTACTCTTATTTGAAATATCTGAAATACTGGACCCTCCCTTCTGCAATACAGAAAGAAGAGTAATTGGGAGAATTCTTAGAAATTGAAATACTGTCTTAAGAGATTTAGAAGATAGGTATTATTTGCTATAGAAATGTAAGAAACTAAAATTAGTCATAGTGAAGATGTAAACAATATATGGCTTGCTGGAATTACAGTAAACTCACAACATTTTTTCTAAGCAAATTAATTTTGTCCCTTAAAGCACGTGGTTTATCAAACTCATTGTTATGGCTTATCCTTGAGTTGCATGTTTTTGGAAGGTTTTATAGATTGTATCTAGCAACCTGCAAAATGATCAAGCCTAGTAAAAAATATATTTGTTAAATTCTTCAAGGGATTTATAGATATTGGCACTCAGAGACATAGTGCTGCTGATAAAAAGCAAGGACTAAGGACAGATGTCTTCTGCCTACGACTGCTTTCCTTGCGTGGTCCATTTGAGGTAGATGATACTCATCAATTCTCGCTGAGTCTAGCCACTGGTCAGATTTAGTTAGGCCATGGGAATGCAAGTAGTTCTTCTTGTACCATTTTACAGAGCAGGATAAGGTAGCTTTTCAGTCACCTTTGTGTTTTTTCATTGACAGAAATAAACTTCAATACAATCTCTGCAACTCTTCATGTAGAGCTGTGCACTCTCTGAAGACATGTTTGCATGATAGTTATAAGAAATACCACCTTCATCTATGATTGATTAAAACAGCTTAAGGCATGAAAATGTCTCAAAGGACACCCTATTATAAATGTATGGCCAGCTGCTCTGGGGGTGACGTTGTAGCACTGAAGATCATCTGAGAAGACAAGATAATTCAAGCTCAGCTGAGTTCTGGCCACAACGCGTGCTTCATTGTTCAGCTGAGTATCTGAGTGTCTCACTGAAATACATGTAACTCAGCACAGTTTTATGCAAAGACTGAAGGCCAGTAAAAAGACCACAAAAGAGTGAGGTCCAGTGACTGAAAAAAAAACAAGTAGCTGCCCTGAATATCTTGCAGTACGGGTCCATTTCTACTAGTCTTGTTTTTTGCAGCAGTTCTGGTCTCTGGAATTAATACAGCCGGGATAGAATGACAGTTTTTGAGTTTGGTTGCTGACAGAGCTTCTTTTCAGTTTTAATTCAAAAATACAATGGAGGGTATTTGAACAGAAGGAGCTATTCATGCAGTAAAACCAGCATCTTGCTTACCAGCTTTGCTTAACCTGAGACTTGTGCTGATTCACACAAAACTATCATTGAGGAAGAATACAGTAAAGTGTTGTAATTCTCATTTGGTGAAACCAGTTAATTCACCCTAAGGGTACTGAAATGTTTGCACAGACTTAGTTTGAGATTCCCCCAGTCAGTTCATCCTCGTGCTTTCACATAGCTTGCTGTATTTGCCAGCTCCTTTGGACCTTAGCGTAGATTATTTAGGTGAAAGCTAGACATCTGGCAACCGCTGGCAACTTCTCACCTCTTCTCTCAAGGTGGTGGCTAGATATATGTGGGTGGGCTGGGTCTTTGTGATTGCCTGTGACAGGGAAGGGATGAGGTTCCTCAAGTGTCTCTACATAACAAAAGAAGACAGAGTCCTGGCAAGGGGTCTTGTCCCTTGCTTTCCATATGTTTATACAGTCCTAGCTATGCTTTTCACTTCCCCCTCACTCTTAATGAGGGAGCAAACCAAAGTTAGCTAAAAACAGATCTTCCTAATACATGCTGTTTCTCTTATAGATGTTATAAAAGGAAAAACAATATTTTTCCACACAATTTGCTATTATGTACCCAAGAAAGCTTTCCTTGTGATAACTATGGACACTGGATAAACCATCCTGCTTACTTCCTGGGTTCCTCCACAGGCACTGTACCTCTGCTTGGCAGAGATCCACAGTCTCATTCATGCTTGTTGCTATGGTATTGTGATCCAGTTTACCTACACCAGGTCAGCCTGTGGCAGTGTGGTGACAGTACTGAATGCAGAATATGCTCAGCTAACTTTGGTCGTTTTAATTATACTTTAATCTGGACATCTCGCCATGATCAAATCTAAGCTATTTGGGTCATATCCAAACATCAGGCTAATCTGTATCTAGAATTTTGTTTCCTGCTTTGGCCCATGCAGCGTTTCAGAAGACATGCAGCCAGATCAACCTGATCTATCATTAACCAAGTGTGTCCTGTCTGATGTCATAGGAGAGAACAGCTTAGTATCACACTAAGAGAAGGGTGCCAGTAAGCAAGTCTTGAGCTTAGGAAAGCCCTATTACAGGATATGCTCTCTGGCTACAGCCCGGCACTGCAGCTCCACCTCTTTCGTGTGATCCAGTGTTTCAGATTAGCATCTGTCACATAACCAGATCCACAGGATGTCTTGTTGAACTTCCTGAGTAGTCTTGGAAAAACAAACTGTTCATCTCCTTAAGCCTTTAGGGAGTCAGCTACCTATTTACCGCTCTCGTGGTGAAGTAAGTGTTTGGGAGGTGAAAGAGACCATGGCAGCACAGCATGTCTTCACATGACCAAAGTGAAAATTACGCCCATAAAAGCTGCCTCTGCAATTTAGAGCATGGAGTATTTTCCAGATATCTCACAGTTAATACTGTGGAATGTTCCGGCTGTGTTTGTAGTCACAAATGTAGGATGGAAACCCAGTCCATAATTTTCTACCCACTGCTTATAAATGTCAAATGTTCGTAATGTGGGTTTTTCTTTTTCCTTCCTGTTGTCTTGATTGTTGTTGACTCAGAGTTGGGGTGGGTGTTATTTTTAATCTTATTACAGCATTTGAGTTTTTTTCTTTCTTTCTGTGTGGCTTTTTTTTTCCAGAGTTACTTTTACAATGATGACACTTTTAACTTCAACTACGCCCAAGCCAAAGCTTCCATGGGCCTTTTTAGTGAAGCTGAAGAGGTATGTTTTTACTTTCTCTGAAAAACAACGACAGAAATGTTTCCCTCATACTCCTGTTTTCTTCCCTTTTTTCTTCTTTTTTTTTTCCATCTACATCTTCATTTTGGTTGAAAATAATTAGAACGTGTGGAACATTTGTAAAGGAACTGAAACTCACAGTGAACACTATTCAGAAAAGATTATCTTGCTAATCTTGTAATGCGAGGTATATGGAGAGTCATGCTGCTTGTGGTGCGTCACAAAAGTGCTTGCAGCTCTCTCTAATTGATCAAAGAATGCCTTCTTAATCAGATTTCCTACACTTTGTCTGGGATCTCAGGCAGTCCTATTGTTCAGATTGACTAGAGCATGCTGAGTAAAAGACACTGAATAGTTAAGAGCTGCTAGGTGTCCCTAGAAATTTATGTTAAAAAAAAACAACCATGCAACAACAACAAAAAAAAACACATTTTCTTCCTTGGGGAGATGTGGGAGGAGAAGAGGAAGTGCTCACTATCTTATTCAGCAGCATCCAGATGCAGCTGGAAGAGATTAACTTCTACACGCAGCATTTTTTGTGTCTATGTGCAGTAGAAACTTAATTACAACTAAAATACGCAGAAGCAAATAGCTATTATGAAGATGGAAGCTATGTTTTCCACAAGGCTATCAGAATACGAACTAGAAAAAAAACCAAATAGTCTGAAGTGGATCATACAGGCTTTGTTTTGTTTTGTTTTTCGGTTTTCTCCTTTCTGATCTTTTTTAACTCTTCGAGTCTCTTCACAACAGAGCTCTTTATTTCTGTGGAACTCACAATTCCAGTACATACATCTGCTCCTATAAAGAGATTTTGATTTTATTTATTTATTTATTTATTTATTTTGCCAGAAGCATCCCAAGTGTAGTCACAGATAGACCTGCAAAGAGGCATACATAGTTGGTTTTTTTTTCTGTGAATAAAGCCAGAGCACATCTTAAAATGCATCACTTCTCCCACACACACCCCTGTAGACGCAGAATGTAAAAAGCCTGTGTTTGCACAGTAAGTTACAAAAGACTAATGTTTTGCCTCAGAACCTTACTGAAACCAAAAGGGTAAGAAATGGCTTATTGCTCACCTAAAATGAACTCTGACACATATGGGGAAGAAAGACTCATATATATAGTGAAACTTCTGGTATTTCAGGATGATGCTAATTAAATTGCATGCATTGCTTTCTAAACAAACAAGTTCCAAATACTTTTTCCCACAGGCCCAGTGTTCCTTTGTGCTCTTTGAGTTTCGTAGCCACTTACTGGCACTTGTTCAGAGCAGTCCACGCCCTCTGCACAGCTTGGCACTTTGAAGCTGCAGCATTCCCTTGATAAGCATTGCACTGTTTCAGTCCTCCACCTACCCAACATAGCAATATGCCCCTGCACTACAGTTGCAAACTCAGAGTCTTCTCGTGAAGCCACTGTTGCAAAGCTTAAGCCTTACCTGCATGTTGAAACTAGGCAGGTCTGCCTTGTGTTTGTTTAAAAGTACGTGCATATACATAATCTTTTATTTTCCCTCTTCCTGCAGGTGTTCCTTTTGATCCAGAGTGAGAAGATAAAGAATGATTTTGTTTACCTTAGCTGGCTGGCTCGCTGCTGTGAGTCACTTTACTCTCAACATTACGCTCAACAGAATACAGATCCTCCTCTATTGCATCAGTTTTGGCAATCCACTTTCCTAATTGAATGTAATGTTGTAGGTGGATTCAGGACTTTAAAAGTGAAAAGCTGATTGTGCACTCATTATAGTGTGGGTGGTTATTGCACCTTTCATACGTCTGGCTTCACTAAGCAGTCACAGCTTCAATGCTGTTATGGTTCCATCAATGCAGTTTTGTCCTAATGAGCGAACATTTTTCTTCTCAGTCGTCTACTCAGTTGCTTGAGTGAGGATTTCCTGTCTTGAAAGACTGGATTAAAACTGTAAAATGTTTAGAGTAAAATGTAAAATAGAAACAGCAATACTGGGTCAGGCACAAGGGTCTGTACAAATCCAATTGTATTGGGAGTACTCCCGTGGCTAAGGAAATTCATGCTTGTTCAGTAGACTGTGTTCATCCCTTTGATTTTGTGCTACGGTAGTTCTTTGACATACCTCTGGAAGTGCCGTACTCTGAATGTGCCAACTTTTCTACAAGAGGTAGAATTAACGCTGTAGTATCAATTATAAATTTTGTGGCAATTTCATAAAAGTTGCTATTTATTCTCATAGGAATAGCATAGGAATGCTGAGGTGTGCCTCAGCATTCTGAATTGCTCCTGAAGTTTCAGTAGAGGTGCTATATTCTTCTTATCTATCTTAAAATTCTCATTTTTCATTCCAAACAGCTCCTAGAATTTTTTGCAGAAGGAACTGTTCGTTGACGAGTATACTGATCTTTTTGTGTCAAGTTTATAAATTACTACTATACCCTTCTGGATAAAAGCTGCTATGGAAATTGCAGAGCATTCTAATTCGTTTATGTCAGAGTATGATTAGGTCTTGAGTCATACACAATTCAATCCTGAAATATCTCCAAAGGGAAGAAAGCACTAAAGATGCATCTTTTTTGGAAGCTAGACAATATTTTTTTTTGTTTGAGGTTGTTGCCCCATTTACATCAAATTCTTCCTGAAGAGGAGGTAAAAAGCCATTGAATGAGCACAGTAGTCCATTTCTCCAGGTAGATGGGTTTGTATGTGGAAATTAAGTCCTGGCTGTTTGCCATTGCATATGTTATCCAGAGCTGATGAAACTGTTACACTGATTCCTAAATAAGAACTGTCCATAAATCCTGAGTTTTTATATTGGCTGTTTATTGTCAATGATTCCCACTCATTCCACCTGCAACACATGTATTGGCACAGTGGGAACAAATACGAAGAGCTGAACAGTCCCTCTTCTGAAAAAGCATGAGAGTTCTCCATGTACAAGCAACCATCTACTCTGTGAGTAGCTGATAAGACACAAAAAAGAAAGAAATACTTCATTTCCTTTCCTTTTCTCCCAGTATTCGAATGTGTCTGGAAGTAACAATATAAGCCTCACATTAACAGCATGGTCCTTACCTTCATAAAATCAATTTGTAGAATTCT
Organism: Pavo muticus; assembly: GCA_016647715.1. Taxonomy (NCBI): domain Eukaryota; kingdom Metazoa; phylum Chordata; class Aves; order Galliformes; family Phasianidae; genus Pavo; species Pavo muticus. The sequence continues at coordinate 3,766,238 of JACDJE010000012.1, forward strand.
TTATATTCAAATGTGCTAGTAGACATTTTCACTAGCTGAGATGGAAGATTCAGTTTCTTCTATTTCAAATTGTGTATTAATAGTTATGCTTGAAAGCCAATGAAAATTTCCAGTCACAAATTAAAATTTAAAACTAGGATGAAATCTCAGGAATTTGGACACATGTTTTTTCTAGTAGATGCATGACACGTTTTATTATGCCTGTAGGCTATAGGAGCTTTTATTTTATTCTGTCAGTCCTTTGGTTTTCCATGAACCGTGGGAATTCATTGTTTAGATGGAGGAGGGCACCAATTATCAAAGACCTTATTTCAGCGCCAGTTAAAACCTTTATGTGCATAAAAACACAAAATCCTAAATTTCCACATCTAAATTGATGGCCCAGTTAGTTGTCCTGCATAAAAACCTTCTGTAATACTTTCTGTTCTGTTGCTTATTACTTCTGAAATCATTTGAGCTGTGCTTGTTGCTATACCTGTGAAATACAAAGTGAGATGTATACTCCATAATTATTAGTGTTCTCTGATGAATTGCTGTTATCACTAGGAAGGCAGAAGATAAGGATGCATTTCCCTTCCCAACTTCACGCTCACAGGGTGAGGCATGCGTTTACCTTGAGAAAGAAATTCAGAAACTTTTATTCCACCTTTTCAGTATTGAAATTGAGTATTGTGCATGGCATATTCTTTTAATGATCCCAAGTTTTTGTCATTATTACAGATATTATGAATAAAAAACCACAGTTGGCCTGGAAGCTCTATCTGAAGATGGAGACCTCAGGGGAGTCCTTTAACCTACTGCAGCTCATTGCAAACGACTGCTACAAAGTGAGTCTTCTTTAAAAAAAAAAAGTTGGATCAGAGCTTTTCCATGATTCTGCATCTCGATGCTTTAGCACTTAGTGTACAGCATGTTAATTTATTAATTAGGCAATTGCATTAACAGCCTTTTTTTTTTTTTTAAAACACTTCTCATCTTTGTCATTAGCATTGAACTTCCACTTATAGCAGGGGTATGGTTATTAATGTAGATAAATTGGCAAGGCTTAGTCAGCATTTTAACCTATGGATCTTCTTGGTAGATAATCCAGTAACTAAGATACCAGCAAACTACTGCATGCTCTATTGATAACAACAGCTTATTCCACAATTTCTAGTTCATAAGATGCTATGTTAGTAGTGAAGAGAACATGGGAAGCTGATTACAATTCTGTCTCAATTCCTAATATCTAATTCTTCAGATGGTGTTTCTACACAAGGAGACTTAGCTCGGATTCAAGTTTGATCCTGTTCTGCAAAACGTGTAATAGAAAATGTGAGCTTTGTCTGCAGGATGAATGTAGAGACGTAAAGACCTACTGATTTGAGAGGATTGTAAATGGTGCTATAAAAGAAAGAAAAAATGATCTGTGATTGGAAAATAGAATAGTTCACTGCTTTAAGAAGGCAGATGTGAGAAAAGCAGAACAGATGCAATTCTTGAGGAACTGGTTCAGTGGAGACTCCTAATTTAAGTGAATGAACAAGAGTTAGTTGCTATTAGTGTAGGATTATTAGAAATACTTGCCGTCATAGAGAACAGTGAACTGAGTCTTGTTGAAAACCTCTCAAAAATTCTCAGTTCAGCCAAGCTTTCCAAAGAGTAGCAATACCTGCATACTCTCTGTAACATTCTTTTTTGCAATTTTCTTTCATCTGACAAAGTGACATTTCTCAAAATCCTAAACAACTCATAACTGTAAATCAGAAAATCTACCTTGTGATCTTGAAAGCATTCCTCTAAAACGAAAAGGATCCTCTCTTAACACATCTATTAAGTATTTCATTCACCATAGAATGGCTTAGATAGAAGGGACTTTAATGATCATCTTGTTCCAACCTAGCTGCTGTGGGCAGGGCTGCCACCCACCAGCTCAGGCTGCCCAGGACACCATCCAGCCTGGCCTTGAATGCTTCCAGGGATGGGACATCCACAGCTTCTCTGGGCAGCCTGTGCCAGTGCCTCACCACTCTCTGAGTAAAGAGTTTCTGCCAAACACCTAACCTAAATCTCCCCTTTTTTAGTTAAAAGCCATTCCCCCTTGTCCTATTGCTATCAGACCATGTAAAAAGTCAGTCTCCCTCCTGCTTCTAAGCTCTCCTCAAGTACTGGAAAGCCACAGTGAGGTGTCCATGCATCCTTCTCCAGGCTAAACAAGCCCTCTTCCTCAACCTTTCTTCATAAGAGAGATGTTCCAACCTTCTGAGCATCTTTGTGGCCCATCCTGAGTGCAGCACTTTGTACTTGGCCTTGTGGTGTGGGACCATGTCGAAGACCTTGCACAAGAACAAGGAGACATCAGTTCCCTTCTTTTGTGCTGTCACTCCATCGTAGAAGGCCACCAGATTGGTCAGGCACAATCTGCTCTTTTTTTGCTCAAACAGGTGGCCGTTGCCTCTGGTATCTCCCCTGGCTGCAATTTATCAAAGCAAGTTGACAATCATATCTAATGTAAAATCTGTCTCTAGGCCATATTAAGTCTCACTTTTATCAGTTGATTACTTCGACTAAATTCTTCTCAAAACCATATTCTGTACTATAGGAGAGGCAGCTCCATGCTTTGGATCTACCTAGAGCTCTTAAAATTTGCCTAATTTTTTTCAGGTTATTTATGGCTACACGTGGCCACAAAAGACCAAGGAATTTCATTTCAAAAGGCTATGTAATTAATGCAGTATTATAACTTGTCTTTCTATAATATTAGCTGTGTCCACTTCTCCCACTAATTGGCAATTGCAATATATTGTTGAGTTTATGTAGCATTCTCCAGTTGTTTCTGAAATATTATATTATACTGGAGGTCTGCAAACAGCATCATAGCTTTAACTTAAGAAGCGGTCATGCAAGGCTTCATTCAACAGAATGCTGAAAGAATATGGTTTCCTTGAGAAATTTAGCATGCAAGACTTCTGGCTAATTTCTTGCTTATTTTTCATGGAATAGACCATTTTATCCATTCATATAGGAAGCAGCACAGAATTTGGAAGAATTGAAGCAATTCTTGCTTTTATGTGAGGTAGAAATAGGACTTTAAATTGGTATCTGCTTAATGGAACTACATCAGATGCCACTTTGGAGAGATCACTGTTCGGTGTGTTCTGAGCTGAGATGTCTGTTTATATTCACCATCTTTATTCCCATTCATTTAAGTGCTTGCCAGTCACCTGTGGTTAACATTACCGTGTACCTGAAGAAAAGGGAATTATTACTCATTCTGCAGTACCTATACTTCTCTAAGTATCCCAGTGTAACTCCTGCAGCCTGCATGTGCTGAGAAAAAAGGACAGGCTTCTAGCTACCAAAGGATGGGAGGCTGTGCTCTGTTTATCTTCCATCTTCTCCTCTTGGAAGATGCTAGCCACAAGCAACGTTGCTACTCAGGCTTGCTAAACTGAAAAATATTCACAGTCATAGGTAAGGTTCACATGAGTTATAATGACTTCACAAGCTGCAATTACTGCAATCGCTCCTTTATTACTGACTGTTATCAACCAACTTGCTTCTTGTTCCCACTTGCAAGTAGAGAGTCTAAGGCCGAAAAGATAGGGTACGTAGTCAGTTTTCCTATGCTTAAGAAAATTTTGGTGTATAGAATCACCAAATCTTAATTCATACTGTACTGTAACAGGGAAATGTAAAATTTAGCTCTGAGTTTAACCCAAAACACATACAAATCCACCTCTGTGACCATCACTAGGTGAGAAAAACAGGCTGTGTTTTAAAATGTTAGAACTATTTTGGACTAGTGGTGGTTGGACTTGATTAATTTAGAGGTCTTTTTCAACCTTAATGATTCTATTATTCTAATTTGAGTTGATGTTGTATCAAGGACTTCGGTACAGTAGGTATTACTTATATAGGTCAACTTATACTTTAAAGTTAATGCTGATTTGGAGGGAAAAAGCAAAAGTGGGTAAGAAGTTCTGTTAGCTTTTGTTAAAAGTATATGATCAAAAGAAGAACAGTGCTGATCATAACCAATTAACAGAAGTTCACAGTGCAGTCCATATTTTCAAAGACATGTAGTAATAATGTTAACACCATGCGTTTCCCTACATAGAACTGAAATGTACCTGTTCTGTCACTTGCTGCCAGAAGAAAAATGGGAGAATAAATGCACGTTGCTTCTATGGCTTACTGCTGATTTCAGAGAACTGAACTCAAAACTTTTAATCCTCTTCTGAAAGATGGTCATATAGTCAGGAATATGCAGTGATTCTCTTCTTATGCAGATGCGTCAGTTTTACTATGCAGCCAAAGCATTTGATGTCCTGGAGAGACTGGACAGTAATCCTGAATACTGGGAAGGCAAGAGAGGTGCTTGTGTTGGTGTCTTTCAAATGATCTTGGCTGGCCGAGAAGCAAAGTAAGTATTCGTTCTTGTATCGGAATTTTTTTTGCCATTTTCCTATTTCCAATTAGCTGTAAGCTAAAATCTTAATCTTAGTTTTAGGAGCAGTTATTTATTCCAAATACTTACTGACCTGTCAGAGAATAGAAACTCTGGCCAGTGGTTCCATATACTGTGTTCAATTTGAATTGCATCTTCCACAACAACAGTTAGAAAATATGTGGCAGAGAATGTCTTATCAGTGAATGCTATGAATTGCGGGCAACCAAAATATACTGGTCATTATAATAGTAAGAGCTAAGTTATAAATGTAATATATTTGTGTCCTGAGGGAAAAGACCTCATTTCGTGTTGATGGCCTAAGAATGGAAAACTGTCCCATGACAGTTTAAGGTTCACAGAACAGAAATAAGGGAGCACTTACTCAGCACTAGAGGAAGGATGTGGTTTCTCCAAACAGTGACTAAATGAGAGACTGCTAAAATTTGCTAAACTTTACTTTCTGAAAACTGACAGTCAAAGATACTTACTTGATGAAAGCTTAAAGGAAACGATCTGTGTTATTGATAATTTTGCTTTTGGTCCATTTCACTGAATGGAAGAAAGAGAGAGAGCAGCGAGGCTGCATTTAAGGACTGTTCCCTTGTGAACATTCTGCTGTGTTGCCAGATGGCCATTCTCCCCTGGCCAAAGTTGCCATTTCGTACATGACTGCAAGGTGTGTATCTTGGCTTCTACACATTCCTTGTATTCCCTTCTCTGCTGGAATAATCTCATTAACCATACACCCTTCAAGTGTCTTTTTGGCAAGTGCTGCAATAGATGCAGTAGAATATATATAGCTTGCCTGTTTTACTTTATGCACACAAGTTCTTGTTGTAAAGTAGCTAGCAAACTGCAGTTTCATACTGGTTTGTCCTATTGGTAATGTTTGTTTCCATGCTGTTTATGTATTAGTAAGTTGTAAGGTGCTTTGGTAGCATTAAACTAGATGTTGCCCTCCTCAGACTAGCAAGTAAGTCGCATTAAAGAAAAATGCTTTGTTTTGTTCTGGGGAACTATTTTGCAAGAGTAGGGATTTATATATGAAAAGTCTCTCCCTGTTGCAAGTGCGTACAAGACTTTGTTTTTTTCCCTTAGTATCTGAACTGCTGTGCATTTTTGCCTGTTTCTACTCTGCAGATAAATGGATCTCTCTGCCTATGAACCATCTTGTACAAAACAGTTTGGACATGAGTGCTGGTTTATTTTATCAGTTTATTCTTACCCGTATTTAAATTTTTGCTTTTCACCTTTGTAGAGAGACTCTGCGGGAAGTGCTGCATCTCCTGAGAAGCACCGGTAATTCTCAAGTAGAATACATTATCCGCATCATGAAAAAGTGGGCCAAGGAGAACCGAGTCCCTGTCTAAGTCAGTGCCACACAATGAACAGGGTCAGTTACTGTTTGCTGTGTGACTGTAATACGTGCGGTTTGGTTTCTCCCATGCATTCTGGGTATCTCCTTCTTTGCAGGGCTTTCAGACATGAAGCAGGTTAACCGAGCTGAGCAACAGTGTCGTTCAGTGAGACTGCAAAACGGCCAGCAATTTGGGTTTTTTTGTTTTGTTTTGTTTTTTTGTTTGTTTTGGTTTTTGTTATTGTTCATTAAAGCATTATTGGTATTTTTTTCTGTCACACAAATCTGTGTTCCTCCTTCTGAGTTTCTCAGTTCTTAGTTGTAATTCCAATGTCCACCAGTCAAAGCACTCCTCAGGTGTTCCCCAGATTCCTCTGCACGAGTTATTGGGGTGCTTTGTGGGTTTTTTCAGTAGGTATTCTGGCCTCTGGAGAAGAATTATTTGTTAAATGACTGAGATAAGTCTTATTCAGCAAGTGATGGAATGAGGCGGGTAGAGAGGATGACTGTGACAACCAAAATAGGATGTCAGAGAACATGTAAAGAGTTCTATATATTATCTGCCTAGGGTAAAATACAAGCTGTCCTTTTCTGGATAAATCGTTTCTTTTACTTACATCTGAAAGAGTTGTTATCTCTCTTAACACTAATTCTGAAGATGAGGGTTAATCAGTCCCAAATGCCAAGATTCATATTGGCTCATTTGCTCTCCAGGTTAGTCACAAAGCATGATGGTAGCATCTATTCCAGCGCATGGAGGTTTGAGTGACCTGAATGTTCAATCTTGCTTTGCTGATGTTCAAAAGACCCAGAGCTGAATCTTTTGAATAATTTTCTTCAGCACTTTCTACCCTAGTTGCAAATAAATTTATTATACTTTTGAGGTAATTACTGTAATGTGCTCTGAGAAGAACAATTCAGGACACGTGATTCTAAAAGAAGACAACAGTTGTAACACAGAAACGGACTACATGGTTTGCAGTGAAAAACATTTGTATATTATTTGTAAAAGTAAAATTTACAATTTGTAAATTTGTAAAATACTTCTGAAGTATTTTTGTATCTTTTTTTTGGAGGGAGGGGAGTCTGAATGCGGTATTCACTGCTGTCTGTGCTTTGATTAAAGCTCTTAATTGAATCTACAGTTGAACGTTGGTCTGCGTTGCTTCATGCTGAAGGAATTGAAATAGTTTATTCATTTAGCTGTCTGGTTGTTAAATGTTTGTTCAGTAGTCATTCAAAGGCCTCATCAGTGGCCTCGGCCCTGATTTTGAAGCTGAAAATTAGGAGGCTGGGTTTCTATGAAACATACATGGTTCTCAGCCACGTAACATCAGTGTTTTTTACCGCTTTAAGCAAAAACTGTGGTTATCATCATTCAGATATCTGGAAATACATTGATCGTTGTGGTTATTTGCATTTACTTGGAATCTAGAGAACAGATAAGCACCAATAATAGAGGCTTTCAGCAGGCCAGTGGCAACAATACACTGATTCAAAAGAGAAGGTGTGAAAGGAGCATGAAGTACTTTCACTGAAAGCAGTTACAAAACACATTTCACTTGGAAAAGGCATTTTTGTCTCTCCTCCCAATTTAATTAACTTGGAAACAGATCAGGAATACTACTATCAGTCTTGGTACAAGGCTTCAAAAAATCATGTTGGTGGCTTTGTAGCAGATGTTAAATGCATCTAATTACTCCCTTTATTGAAGGTTAACCTGCAGGAGAGCTGAAGAGCATCCAAATCCATTGCAGACTATTTTACGTGTTGGATGAAACTTCTGAAGGAAGTGTGCTGGCATTGCAGCATATGGGCTCGGGGACTCATTTTAAAGTCTGTCTGATCAGTGGAGAAGTTTTTGAAAATGTTGCCTTTATTCACTGTAGTTACAAAGTCATATTTAATTTGCTAAAGAATGTGTTTTTTAGCACAGTACATTTTATTGACTGATTGTATTTATCATTTAAGTTGTAAAGAACTGGGGACTGCACGCTTTTGCCTTGTCCTGTTTTGTAGTGACAAAATAGGACAATGCATCAAGGTACTGTCCTAGCACTTTACTAGTAATGGAACAGAAATGTAGGTACTGCTAAAATGCAGAAGAAAGATGCTGAAATATTGATGTTTTGTTTACCACAGAAGTATGTTCAAGAACAAAAATGTGATAGAACTTGCCTTAGTTGATATAGAAAGAGAATAGAAAACATCTAAAGCTGTTTCTCTAGTAGTTAGCAGAACTTTATCTCTGCCCATTTCCAAATTCCCTGAACTGTAGGAACTTAAGGAGTCACTAAATAGGAAAGCTGGGAGCAAAGGGAGATGTGCAGAAAAAAACATAACAACAAAAGGGACCTACATAGAACTAGCAGGCAGTGAAGAATGCGTGTGCAGAGTCAGGGAAACTGGTAAGTTTAATGGGTCAGTAATAAGTGAACATAAAATTGAAAACAGCTGTATTTCAGATAATGTAGTTGAAGAGTGACTAAGTCAGAAAGAAATGGTTGCATCATTAGAATTACAAGGAAGAATTTGGAAAATACAGCTATTTCTTTATACTCTCAGTAACCATCTCATTATGGAAAATATGATGTAGAGAGTGGACAGAAGGTACAGCGTTAGCAATCATAGCATTAACAATGATAGAGAAAAACAAAAACATTGTAACTGCTTTCAGTTGGGCACTGACCCATTCCTGATAAATAAAGATTATGATCATAGGCTTGATAATACCTCAACATTTATGCCAGTAACATCCAAGTATTCTACGGGGGAGGACAGCTGTGCTTTGTATTACTGCAGTGTAGTTATAGAGGGTTGCTGGGCATCAGTCAGTGGGGAGTTGGTTGGTGGGTAGTTGTGTTGTTGCTAGGTGTGAGTCTTCAGGTAGAGAGTAATTGCACTGTGGCTATATATATAAAGAGAGAGAGTTATATATATATATATAGTTATAATTGCATTTTTGTTTCCATTTTCCTTTTCTGTCTTAGTAAATAGCTTTTATTTCATCTCACAAGTTCTATCTTGTTTCCAGTTCTCCCACTTGGGAGGCAGTGAGCACAGGGCCATGCGGTGCTGAGCTGCTGCAGGGTTATACCACAACATCCTCATACTGCATGGTAATAAATTTCATCTGCTCATCCTTGTATTGAATCCCATAACTTGACTTCCCATGAAAATATTTGCCAGCAATGTTGTCAGTAAGAACTAACCTTTGTACATGTTTTCATATGTGCATCCTTAAATATAGCAAATAAGTGTTTTTATCTAAGTCAGGATGACCAGCCTTGAAGCTGAAGTGACTGAGTGGAGGAACTCTTAAGCTCAGTGCAACGACTAAAAAAGATAGAAGTGTCTTGAGAAAACACGTAGTTAATGAGCATGTCTAGCTAGCCGGCAGGTAGGGAGATCAGCCCTAGCTTTGGCTGACCAGTTGTAGGCTGGAGGCTGTATAGGGGTAGTGATCAAGTGATAAAAAAAATGTATAAAAAAACCATCCAGTGCAAGCTCTGTGGAACACCATCTAGCACACAAACTTGTACAACTTTGCAGTAAGTCAATATCTCCTCTCTGTGTGAAATTGGCTTACTGCACACTGGGTAACAAATCTGCCTTTCAGACAACCATAACACTTAAAGGTGGGTAACAAAAGATACAACATTTTCCTTTGCGATTTGTTTAAATGGTTAAATCATGTTAAATCACGCTCTTCTAAAAACTGCACCTTCATTCTAAATTCAGCTTGTCTGTCCTCATTTTTCTAGTATTTTGTTCTTCCAGTGTTCACGTGTGCTATGTTAAATAGTCCAGCATTCTGTGTTTTAGTGGGGTTTTTGTTTATTTATTTCCCCCCCTTTTAAGTATGCATAAACTGCAAGCCAGTCTTCTTCATATTAAAGAGGTCATCTCTTTTAAGGATATTTTCCAGCCTGGAAAACTGACAATGAGTTTGTCAACTTTTTTTTTTTTTTTTTTTTTTACGTGGTGTTGTGGCCCTTAGTTTATCACTGCGTGAGATATTGGAATATCACAGAATCATACAATGGCCTGGGTTGAAAAGGACCACAATGATCATCCGGTTTCAACCCCCCTGCTATGTGCAGGGTCGCCAACCACCAGACCAGGCTGCCCAGAGCCACATCCAGCCTGGCCTTGAATGCCTCCAGGGATGGGGCATCCACAGCCTCCTTGGGCAACCTGTTCCAGTGCATCACCACCCTCTGAGTGAAAAACTTCCTCCTAATATCTAACCTAAACCTCCCCTGTCTCAGTTTAAAACCATTCCCCCTTGTTCTATCGCTATCCATCCTTGTATACAGCCGCTTACATTACGAATATGTTCTTTCATACTGCTGCTCACTGTTCTCCTAAATTGTACTCAAAAAATGTATTCACACTTTTTTGCCATATTAGCCTTCTCCACTCACTTAAGGTATGCCTTGATGACACTGTATTACTGTATTCTTTTAAATGAGTTACATGACATTAGTAATGCCTGACAATTGCTTTTGTATAACTGCTGCCCAGCTAAACTTGTAAAAGATCCATGCCATTAGTCACCTATCTTCCCATTCATTCTTTGTTACACTAATTTTACAGCATTCTAGAAAAGCTGATAGATACGGAGTCCCATTGGTTAAGGCTGCTTGCAGAATTTGAAAGATATTACTCATTTTCTTTGCACTCAACCACAAAAAAATCTTCCTTCTGAGTTTTGTAGGTACTAAAGTTTTGTTTTCATTTTGAACAGGTTAAGCAGGTATTTGACATCTCTGGGCAATGGTCAGATCCTAAATTCCCTACAGGACTTGCTTAATTGTTGAATTATACTACCATCTATTTGTGGATTCAAAAATAAAAGTCTATCTTTTGTAAAAGCTTTGACTTTTGAGAAAACTCCGTTTATTCTTCAAGTAAAAAGAGAACTTCTGCTTCAGATCATATCTGTACACCATTGTGCTTAACTGTTCCACATTATTCTTCAAGATAATTAAAAATAACAAATATAGCAAAGTAAGTAATGGTCTTTAAAATGCTTTTACAACTAACTCTTCAAGAACTGGAACTTAGCATATTTCCTTTCAAAATAACGTACAGGATAGATTGAGCACTTCTCAGATACAGCTAAATCTTAACTGAAAAGTGGGATAGTGCCTATGTCATCATCTCCAAGTTGAACTTGTATGGACCTAGGAGTTGTATGCCTGTTTTGGAGTTCTCAAACCACACTTAAGCTGCCCCTTAACTACAGAAGAATGATGAGCCTCAGACCTCACCATCTGTTCCTTGATCACAGTAAGCAACTTTCAAGTGGTGAGTTCTGTGAAAAACCACACACAACAGTGCAAAATTACATGGTATGCAATAACATTCTAATAATACATGTAATAACATAGAGATGGCTTAAGTCATCCAGAAAAGAAGCACGCTTCAGTTCCATTCCACACTATAATGCTACAGCTCTGAATTTTTTAGCTAATTTTTTGTTTCTTAAGAATGATGGGATCATTTTGCACGTCTGCTTCAAAGCTGCTGGTAATCTTCTTGCCTCTCACCAGCGGGCGTACGCTCAGGTTGAGGCCATTACGTGGTTAGCCATTATGTGATGAAGCACAATGTCTTTTTCAAGCCAGTCAAATAATTCGTCTAACATGACATAAAAGTTTCTCATTAATATCAATCTATATATGATAGCTTTTTCTAAGAAAACTTCAGAAAAATTAAATTACAAAATCTGTTATACCAGGTCTTAAACTGTCTGGCATATTCCTGTTATTGATGGTTATCATGGTAATAGTATACTGTAAGTTAAATCATACTTTTGTCTGACTCATTTATGAGGTCACAAGTTCTGAACTTGAGTCATTGCTAAACAGACTGGGAATAATTTAGTTATATAAAACTATAGTGGTTCTCCCCACTACTTAAAGTCAGAAAAGCTGTTTTCAGGTCAGAGCAAAACCATTTCCGAGGCCAGTTCTACATGATTTTGCACTCAATTCAGCTAGCTGTTCTCAAACAGGTCCTGCTGCTGCATCCACTTTTCATTTCTGCACTTTCTCCTTCCCTATCAAGTGTTTTCCCTTCCCATTGAGCCGCTATCATGTGACTTACAGCACAGTCATAAAGTTTTCCACGTATCTCCTCCTCCCCTCACCCCACCTCTGAACACTGCTTGCCTTGCCCTACTTCCTGGGAACATTCAGCGTTTGTTCTGATTTGTGAAATATGCTAAGTCCTATGGATAACTCCAAATGAGTACCACGCTGAGAAGTAAATTTAAAATCTCTTAAAACCGTGACAAAGTAGTCAGATGAGTACTCAGCGTAAGTTACATCTGACTGTATAATTACTTATCGATGCAAAGAGGAATACTGGTAAGGCCAGGAAAATGACATTTGAAATGAAGCTTGTTTTCACAAGCATTTCTGGTATGTAGCCGCCGCTCTGTTCTTAAACTTCTCACTGCTGTTGCTGTTGTTCCAGTATTCTACAAAGTCTTTAAATTTCACACATCTTCTCAAAATACAGCTTGAGGTGGTAAGAAAACAGACTTTAATAAAATTCCATTTGACTGTTTAAATTATTCATGTATGGAAAATCACTTTTCGCAAGTAATTTTTCAGATGCTATTTTTAATGCCGTGGCAACTCAAAAGCAGCTTTGTGTTGAATCTGCAAGCTTGGTATGTCGTTAATTCCCGCGGATGAATATGTGCTTTGCTTTTTGAATGCAATTTGGCTTGGAAATAAAAATCATGGAAGTATGAAAATGCTGAACCACACATGCAAAGAATACTTCTGGCTTGTATGAATGTTAAAAATGTGGTAATTTGTTTATGCAATCATCCTCAGCTGCCAGCGATAATGTGCACTTATTTAGATGTAGAATTTGACGTAAGGCAAAGCAGTTTCCAAAGTGTTGAGAGGCACCAAAAGAGGTGGTGAGGATGTTGGAATTTTCGTAAAATCACTCTGAAAGCCAAAGGAGAAACTAGAGAAGAAGAAAAATCCTCCAAGGTCACAGCCAAATATTGTTTCCTATGTCAAACAATTCCTAGAAGGCTGCCTTGTGATCTACACGGAATGTATGTCATTCTGGTTTTTGGGAGAGTGAATATTGATTGATAGTTGTCTCCAGAACAGTGACCGTACTTTTAAAAAGTACTTTTAAAACAACGTTTATTTATATATTACAATATTTTATAAATGAAACATTTTCTGATAGTCAATAAAATATTAATATTTCATGAAAACAGGAAAATATAACGCTGGTGAGTGGGCAGGGCCAGGCTGCCTGTGGTCTGACTGAGTCAACTTCTATGGACACTGAGAGTATTTGTCTCATCCTAGGTCAGCGCTTAGAAGAGTAAATCTACGGCACATTAGCTTTCCTATTGCTGGGAATTACTTCCAGAGCCTTTTACCTCATTAAACAGCGTTACCGCTGCTTTGAGTGTAAAACCACCATTCCAGCTGAGAATTCTATGAAAAGCCAATTTTTCTTATTCATTTTACAGGTGGGTGCTGTAGCTACTTAAAATGGTGACTCATAGATACTTGTGTGTTTTTAATTACTACTGAAAGAACAGAACCAGCAGACAATAACAGAAGGTAAAACAATTACCTGACTCCAGAGTTTCAGCCAGGCTGGTAATCTTCCGCTGCCTCCAGGGGGGCTGGCCTGATGGAACAGGCTTTTCACTGCAGATAAGTATCCCATTCAGCAAGCATCTTTAACTCGGGGGGGTTGTGGAGAGGGGCGGAATGAGACAACTCTGAGCACATAATCCCTCTCAATCTCTGTAAATATGTAGGTGTTTTTACACCGTGAAATGAGCAGGTATGAATCATGAAAGACTTACAGCTACTAAGGAAATCTATTCTTTCTAAAGGCGGTGTATTTTTTAAAGATGAAAGGTGCTTGCTTGTTCTAGCAAGGAATTTTAACAGCAGAAGCAGAAACAATTATTAACTATTACATAAAAAAAAAAAGAACATTTTTCTTGTTACATTTTATAATGCTAGCTAGAATTGATTTTGCTACTGTTAATCTGAGGGAAAAAAAATAACACCTTTTGCTTGGTAAAAACACACTTAAGAGCTGATGCTTAACATTAGGTAGAAAACTTAAGATCTCACCACCTCTTCAGGAGGAGTTTGCTCTTCCTCGTCCAAGATAGAGTTCTTCTTAATGTTTTCTCTCTTTTTTCTTCCTAACATGGTTCATGCTGCTATTCCATGTAAATTCAGCTTTTGAAGCTTTCCATTTTCTCTGAAGTTCCTCTAAGTTAACGATCTTTTTTGTTTTTTTTTTAACTAGCTAACCTTATTACAATATTCTGTAGATGATAAATATCACAAATCATACAGCAGTAGCGTCAGTTTGCAGTTCACCTTGAGAAATTACATGTGAGCAGTACAGACAATCAGTGTAGGCAGGACTCCCCCTTAGACTGGTTGGGAAAACCATACCGCTGTTTACATGCGGTCCTGTAAATCCTGTTGTTTCTAACTTGAAGACTTGCCCTGGTGAAATAAATGCCAACATTATGTTTTCATCAGAGAATCACAGAATCTTTTGAGTTGGAAGGGACCCTTAAAGGCCATCTGGTCCAACCTCCCTGCAATGAACAGGGACACCCACAGCTCGATGAGGGTGCTCAGAGCCCCTTCAGACTGACCTTGGCTGTCTCCAGGGACGGGGGTGTCCACCACCTCTCTGGGCAGCCTGTGCCACTGCCTCAATACCGTTATTGTAAAAAAGTTCTTCCTTATATCCAGTCTAAATCGCCCCTCTTTTAGTTTGAAACCATTTCCCCTTGTCCTTTCACAAGTGACCCTGATAAAGAGTCTGTTCCCTTTTTTTCTTCTTTCTGCCCCCTTTTAGACATTGAAAGGCCACTCTCAGGTCTCCCCAGAGCCTTCTCTTCCCCAGCTCTCTCAGCCTGTCCTCACAGGGAGGTGTTCCAACCCTTGGATCATTTACATGGCCCTCCTCTGGATGCACTCCAACAGACCTATATCTCTCCTGTACTGAGGACTGGACGTCTGGACACAGTACACTAGGTTGAGATCTCACAAGGGCAGAGCAGAAGGGCAGGATCACCTCCCTCTTCTGCTGAGTGTGCTCCTTTCGATGCAGCCCAGAACACAGTTGGTTTTCTGGACTGTGAGGGCACACTGCTGGTTCATGTCCAGCTGCCAAGTACCCCCAAGTTCTTTTAGGCACGGCTGTGCTCGATCCTTACATCCCCCAGCTTGTACTCATAGTGAGGGTTGCCATGATCCAAGGGCAGACCTTGCACTTGGCTTTGCTGAACCTCATGAGATTCACCTAGGCCCACTGTTCAAGGCTGTCCAGGTCTTTCTGGATGGCATTACCCATCCCTCGGGTGTGTCAATCACACCACACAGCTTGGCATAATCTGCAAGTGCTAAGGGTGCACTAAATCCCACTGTCGATGTCACTGATGAAGATCATCTACCTAATAGATAGCCAGTGCTGTCCTGGTACACAACACAGTTTTAAAAGACCATTATTGATGGCAGGAAATGGATATATCGAAATCCAAGTCTAAAGGAAAAGAGTGTTTTCAGGGTGAGGCGTCTAGCTCCAGGAGCAGTTTGAATGTAGCCTTTTGAATACCTTTTGAATAAGCTGTTGCTACTTTAAAAGGAAAACAAAAGTCCCATTGCCATTGAAAATTTGAGTTTTTGACTAAGTTTGTTCAAAGTTTTTCTTAAAGTTCTTGAACAATTTAGTGTCTCATAGGCTCAAACTTTCATTCTCCAAGAAGTAAGGTTTGACCAGTTCACAGGCAGCAATATACCAATGCATGGGGTAAAGTTCACCACTATTCCACTGTCTTGAAATTGTGATAAATTCTCTTGTAAAGCATTTCCTAATTACCTGAAGCCAATGAGCTTTTTCTAACCCTCAGCATCTGGTATTCGTCCACCTGCCTACTGTCCTTCTAAAGTACCATTTACCTCACTAAATAAGAGAAATTCGGACCTTTTAGAAGTGTGGTATTTGGTAACAACTCTCAACACGTATGCCTGATTCCTGCCTGGCAGAATTAAATAGGATTTCTCTCCTAAAGGAGAGAAAGCTTGAGGTATGTTCTGCAAGATTTTTATATTTTTAATTAAAGGAAGAACATTTTTCTCCAAATGGTTTGCATGACATTAACGCTTCCTTTGGAGAAACAAAGAGGTTTATTATTCCTTGGGCTGTGTTATATCCATTTTTCTGCATTTATTGAAAGCGTCTTGATCAAATTTTATATTCGAGTGGTTGTGGCATTTGTTTTCTGGATCAGACAGGAGACAACTTAGAAAAAATGTAGGAAGAAAATACAAGTGGAAAAAAAAACCATACAAATTTAGAAAGCCTTCTCACATATAAAAACAGCAAGGCCAGCCACGTTGCTGGTGCACTGGATTCTTGTGATGCAGAAGCGGTTCTAGTGAAAGCTACACAAATGTCATCCTACCTGCAGCTGCAGCATCTCCTGACACAGCAATGAAAGTTGCAGCTGCGGTGGCAGCAGTTTCAGTGAAAGGACCACAACAATCAACAAGATGCCTGGTTGGACTGTAAGAAACCAAGACATCAGGAAAAGATGGTGAGGAAACAACCTGTGAAAAATGAAGATATTGTCACAAGAACAAAGACCCAAATGAACAGAGGTGTCCCTTAGTGAATTTTGAGTGGCTGAGCTCTGTCTGGCTCCTATTTCACTGGGGAATCCAGTGTTCACCTTAAACAAAGCAGAAGCTCTTAAAGCTGCCACGCCATGCCACATAACCTCAAGCAAGAAAACGTATATAGATTGTTCCAAAAGTAAGCCCTCCTATTTTTTTTCATGGAAACAACAACAGATATAAAGAGCACAATAACACTATTTGATAGAGCAAATTCTCAGATACAAAACGCTATTTTTCAACATAGTCACCACTATTAGCTATGCATTTTCACTAGCAATGAACAGGAGCCTGCATGCTGTGCTCATAAAAAATCTGCAGCAGTGGAGGTGACCCACTGTATCAAACAGCTGCTATGACGGTGTAATTGCTACAAAAACATTGCCCATGCAGTCCACCTTTCACTGGCCCAAACAGATGGAGGTTAGAAGGCACCAAATCCAGATTACATGGTGGGTGTGGCAGTGTGCTCCATGGTCTTCAAAGTGGTACGGGGCCTGGCGTTACTGAATTGCAAAAGAAAGGTTGTCTTCTTCTCTGGCCTGATTCTGGAAGTTCGAGCCTTCAGCTTAGTCAGCATTGCAATGTAGTGGTCAGAGTTGATGGTCTGTCTGGGTTCCAGGAACTCCAGGAGGACCACTCCTTTTCCATCCCAAAAGACAGTTTACATCATTCTACCCACTGAGGGCTGCATCTTGAACTTTTTCTTCAATGGAAATTCACTTTGGAGTGAATGCCACTCCATGGAATACTGTTTTGACTCCAGCTCGTAGTGGTGACACCACATCTCATAGCAGGTAATGATGTGATTCAGGAAATGTCACCTTCAGCCTCATATTATTTCAATAGGCCCTGACAAACTTGCACAGTGTTCTTTCTGTCCCTGTGTGAGCATTCATAGGACTCATCTGGTGCAAATTTTGCAATATTCCAGTGTTGCCACCGTCAATTCCACCACACTGAAGCCAATACTCATTTCTGTACACAAGTCTCTGGATGTAATCCACCGATTCGCATTTTATTCCAGTGCCTGCTACGCTTGGATCTGCTGCCAAGGTTCTTTATGATTTAGTTCAAGATATTAAGATCTAGAGCAAGCTTGCTTTGGTAACTTCACTTTAAATTCAAACATCCAGAACCACTATTTGTCTAGTCATATATACAAATGTTCAGCCTCATAAAAAAGAGGTGTGCTCCAGGATGCTCAGATGTGAGATGAAATAGGTCTCTGAGGATTTATTTATCTAGCTAATCTCCCAAAGAGAGGAAAAAGAGAGGGGAATATAAATGAAACAGTAAGTATCCACAAGAACCTTGTATGTGAGAAAGGCCGCTACTTCTATAAAAGTCTGCAATGTCTTAACTTAGAATAGGCGGCTGCCTGCTGCTTCCAAGAACTAGCACTATTTTCCTCTGTAACCCTATCGAAGGTCAGATCAATTATTGCTATCTCTTTTTTTTTTTTTTTTTAAAGCACATTACAAATCTGATGAAGATGTGGTTTCAAGTGTATCTACACAATAATCAACAGAATTTTAAGTACCGGTTCCAGATAACTTGCAAGCTTCATTTTCTTGCGGTGTACATGTCCTACATTCATTACATCTGAATATGTATCTTACAGGACTGAAAGTCAGAATCAACTTTTAAGTTGGATTTTCCAGTGCACAGCTTATCTTCACCTCTTTCCAAGAATATGTGCAAACATTACCTATGAACATAAATTGTTATATTCCTGTTACTATGTTGTACTTCAAGCGCTCATCTCCCATATGGTACTTGAAAACAAGCACTTGGCAGAGTCACAAAAGAACCCAGGATTTTCCAATTACACTTCTGTTTGCTCAGCACTCAATTGTTCTTTTGACAAGGAAAGGTCTCCTTCTACCATCATAAGGCTTAATAGCACAGACTATGTAGAAACTTTGATGAAGACTGGAATCTGCAGAGCAGGATATGCAGGTCTGGAGCTTAGTGACACTGAGTCCAGCAGTACTTATTGTGTGCCTCGTCTGATAAATGTATGAAATTTGCAACAGAAGAACAGGTGGGATTTACAAATAATTTTATGATGTTGAAAGTTGAAATGTATGCGAGGAATACCTATGCCAAGCTTGCTAGCTCATCAAATCATACAATATCCTGAGTTGGAAGGGACTCATAAGGATCATCGAGTCCAACTCTTGGTGACCCAAAAATCAGACCCTATGTCTGAGAACATTCTTCTTGAACTCCAGCAGCTCAGCGCTGTGCCTACTGCCCTGGGCAGGCCTATTCCATGCTCACCACCCTCAGATGCAGATCCTGTCCCTAACCCCCAGCTGCCCCTCCCCTGACAGAGCTCCGTGCCGTTCCCTCGGGCCCTGTCGCTGTCACAGAGAGCAGAGCTCAGCGCAGCCCCTCCGCTCCCTGTGAGGAGCCACCATGAGGCCTCCCCTCAGCTCCTCTACTCTGCGCTGAGCAAACCCAAGGACCTCAATCACTCCTCATACATCTTCCCCACTGGATCCTTCACCACCTTTGTAGACCTAGTTGTACTGGAACATGAAAGGTTTTAAGATAAAAGAAATCTCTTTGACTACAGGGTTCAACAAAGCCTTTCAGAAGGACTTCAGGGCAATGTTCCCTAGACCTGGTCAGGCACTCCGTGACTTCCTGCTGCAAGTAAGATTCTGGAGCATTCTCCATTCCCTTTAGTGAAACCATAGTGTTCAGGAACACCATTCCAGTTTTGTGAATATTCTCTGCAGCATAGAGTAGACAAGTCAAAAAGCTTCATATGCAGGGAGATGAAAACATAAAAGAGCTGTGCTGAAGGCAGATTGGAAAGTGGGGTAATGGGCTGTGTAGAACGGTTTGTTGTAAATATTCAAAATAGATATACAGATTACACTCATCTTGCATAACGAGTACATTTTAAATTAAAAGGAGAACACAGCTGCCTCGGAAACACTGAAGTCAAGGAAGAACAAAAGATGGTAACTTCTTCCTCCTGCCTGCTCCAGTGCAGGTGAAGATACATTATGGGGATGCTCATGGTTTCCTGAGATTCCACAGTGCTTTCTCTGTCGGTATACCCCCGCCTGGCAGCGCCAGCATCAGTCTGTCAGGTAGGCGGTGGCAGACTGAGGCACCCTGCTTGCAGGCAGCTCCAGCTCCTGGAAGAGGAAGTACGCTGCTCACACCCTGCCTTCTTCGTGTGTGCGGAGAGCAGTTCTTCTCACCAACCTACTGCCACCAGAACCTCACACAGCCAAAGGGGCCGCAGAGCCCGCTTTCCTCACAGGACCACCTCACAGCCAGGGCAGGACCTCAAGTAGGTCAGCTCCTCAAGGAGCCATTTCGGGCCCCAAGCAGGCCCAGGCCCGTCGGCGATGGGGGCCGCCTCCACGGACAGCACAGATCGCACCTCACCCCGTCCCGCGCTGCCCCTGCTCTCCCCTCTCCCTTCCCGCCTCAGCTGGGCCTCCCCGTAGGGCGGCCGCTCCCCTCCCGCGCGCGCGCGTTCCCCGAGCGCCAACGGCCCGGCGCGAGGCGGGGGGTGGGGACGGCAGCGGTTCGGCCGCCATTGCCCCGCGCGGCGCGGCGCGTGCAGGCGGCCCCTTTAAGACTCCGACGGCGGCAGCGTGCACATCGCTATGGCAACCGGGGGCGGGCGCCGTCGGGCGCGCTGACGTCGAGGGGAAGCTGAGCAATAACAGCCGCGACGCGGGGCGGCGCGACGGCGTCGGCGGCCTCGGGGCGCGTGCGCGGCCTCGGGGCCTGCTTCTATTTATGTGGGGGGGCGCCAAGATGGCGGAGGCGGCGAGGAGAACGTAGGGGGCAGCTCAGACCGGGCGGCGGAGGGGGGAGG